>CAKNYM010044816.1:0-14619 GCA_932195095.1 Andricus curvator | reverse complement strand
AATAGATATAAGGGACCATCTTGGACTTCCGATACCATTTGAGATTGAATCGTTGACAGTGACACTTCATTTTAAACGAATAGACTAGCTGCGATGTATTTTTCATCAAACCAAAAATGACGTCAATACATGACACTACACGCCCACGTGCACACCTGTCAACGGTCCCCATTTATACAAAAGACGCACGGCTGAGCTGTTCTAAACACGTCGAAACATGAAAAATACACACCCTCAGACACACCTGCCTGCCAACGGATTTTTCGTGTGGAAGGGGAAAGCTATTATATCTATAACCTATATAAGCCGGCAGTCTTCAGACGTTACCCAGTACTGGTAAAGAACACTTGCATCGTCTTAAATCGTTCTACTCATATAGTTTTTCGTCGCAGTCCTCGTCCTCGTTGTGAAATCTGCAATATGGTTGACCATGTAATCGAGATTCAAGGCTTTCGGGATCTTGATAACAATTTTCTACCAAAGGAGGTAGCTATCGTCACACTGGATCACAAGTTTGTCGCTCATTGGATCGCAGCACCACCTCATCCCTTTTGCGAACTTTCTACCTGTGTAAAACAACAAAACAATTGGCTCTTAAAATTCTATCATGGGATCGAGTGGTTCGAAGGAGACATTTCCATGAAGTTTCTCTACGCCAATCTCCGAGATGTAGCTAAATCTCCAGCAACAATTTACACACGTGGGCGTGAAAAAGCTAAACTACTACAAAAAATAATGAGTAGGCAAATTATTAACCTAGAAGAACTGACATGTCCTACATTCAAACAACTGCCAGACAAACGAGAATATTGTTTTCATCATGGAATCAAAAAGGAGGAGGATTACGCCTGTGCTCTCAATAATGCTATGAAGATCAAACGGTGGCTCGGTAAACAACGACAAGAGCAGGTACGATTATTGAACAACAACAAAAGAACCACCAAACCATCTCAAAAAAAACCATTGCTGTTAAATGACACATCGAGGACGGGGACTGCTATCGACGGAGAAGATAAAAAACCAGTCTCTCCTATATTTGAATCCAGTTCGCCATCACACGCATACGAAGACGTATGGACGGACAATGAACAGCCTACAAATTCTGCAAGTGCTTCAACTGACGGGGGCCCACACAATCGGTGTGTACCCGGCTGATCAAATACCGAAAACTTGGACACGTCCTGCTGCTATCGTTATCAACACAGATGACCACACAAAGCCTAGCTCGCATTGGGTCGCCATCTTCGTCGGCAGCTCAGGCAGAGGAATATACTTCGACAGTTACGGTTTACCGCCTCTTATTCCTCAACATCCTCATCGTTTACGAGGAAACTGTACCCTCTTCAGGTGGAACACGAAACTACTCCAGAGTGCCTCTTCGAACGTGTGTGGTCAGTTTTGCATTATGTTTCTGCATTGTATGTGTAGTCGGTATTCTTTGCGCGAGTTTAATGCACTTTTTACCGATGATCACGTGAAGAATGATCAAATTGTGGTGCGATTTTATAAAAAACTTTTGGCTAAACATAAACTGACTTGTAAAAAAAATGTATCAGGAAGTGAAAATGGTGGCAGCGGCGGTAGTCACTGTGCATGCTCACTGCATAGCTGCAATCGTCTCGAATCTTGTGTACAAGCATGTTCTTCGAAACTTGCTACTTTGTATCTATTTTAATCAATGTTTGTTTTATCACATATAAGGTAGAATTATTATATAACATTTGCTTCATCGATTTTATCTCTTTGCTCTTTTATGTAAAAGAATATTGCGCCTACTCTCCTTGGCTAAGAGAGTATATTCTTTTGCATTTATTGTGTCTCTATTTATAATGCTTTGTAAACATTATTTTAAGTATTCGTCTCCCTCATAGGCTAAGAGTTTTTTGTGGAATACATACATGTTTTAGATTTTCCTCTGCGTCTAAGACCTTTTCTACTATCTAAGTTGGTATCCCTGTATTACTTATTTTTGTGTTGCTTTATTCACTTATATGTCTGTCTGTCTCGAGTCGTGTATATAATATTGTATCTCTATTTTAATCTTTTATAAGTAACAATACATGTGTGTTCTTTAGATCTAGATTTTTTTTTTGAAAAAAAAAAATAAATAAAATGGTGAAAAATTGAAATAAATGTTGTCTTAATTTCAAACAACCCTTTTCCAACCTGAATAGAATGTAAGATTAGGATAATTAGTCTGCGTTGTAATTACTTCTCGCCTTTTCCAACTCGATGGCCGACTTTCTCTACTCTTGGACTAAAAGGGAGGGGACAAGACCCCTCCCCTTTTCGAGGCTAAACATCGCAGGTTCGCACAGAGAGGGGGTGGGCCCCTCCCCTTTTCCAACTTCGATACATTCATTCGATGGGAGGGGGTGGACCCCCTCCCCTTTTCCAGCTGAGAATCATCCATTCGATGGGATCATGTGTCACACCGCCCCTTTTCCAACTCAGAATAACTCATTCGATCAATTAGTATAACCGCCATTTTGTAATTAGGCCACACCCCTAATAAACGCCATTTTGTAATTAGGTCACGCCCCCTAATCTCCGCCATTTTGTAATTAGGCCACGCCCCTCGACCAATCAAGAGAGGCCACGCCCCCTCCCCTACCCCCACCCCTCCTTCTAGGACACGCCTCTCGACCAATCAGAGCCCGCCCTATGGCTCTGTATATCTACTTGCCTCAATAAAAAGACTAGTTTTTTGTCACAAAAATGAATTCTTATTTCTCACAAAACGCGTTCTTTGTATCTAAAGGAATATTAAGCGTAAAAATAAATAGGTGTAATATTAAATATCTGATACTTATAGAGACATATATCCCATCAAAATGTTTGAAATGATTTTTTACATTCTCATCATAATGAGAAGGTATTGATTTTATGTGAGAAATGACTTTCGTGGATTCCATCAAATGTCGACGTTTTGAGGCCCCGTGAGTCAGAAAAAATAGTTTGTACGTCGGTGTCCATTTAAACTATGCAAAAACAAAAATAATTAAAGAGGAAATCTCTTTATTTATTTAAAACAAATTTGTTTATATACACTCTCTACAATGAAGACAAAAAATAATCTTGTGCAATAAAGAACAAATAATTAAATACATTCGCTTTATTTTGTTCTGTCCAATCCAACAGTTGCGAACAGAGGCACCATATTTACAAAAAATCATGTTTTGTGATTAGTCTAAAAAAACACGAAGGGAATATTACAGTTTTCAATTCGTAAGATTTGAAAAGATGCGTACTACAGTTTTGTTTTGAAATCTGTCTTAAGCTGATGTCATAAGTTGTTCGTCTCAATTATGTAGACAAATTTGCTTTTATCTATTTTTTATAGGACGTGTAGTTTTTGATTTAATCGTGAAAAATAACATCACAAACAAAAAAGTAAAATTTGTATAAAAACGACTAGAGATTGATGGCAAATAAGGAACAAATATTAAAGTAATCATGAAAAATAAAATTTGTACTTCATTTTGCTATATTTGAATGGGTCCGAGCGCGTAGCGCGAGATAAATATATTATCGAGCGCGAAGCGCGCGAACCAATAGTCGCGCGCCATAGGCGCGCTCAAACTTGCAAGTCGTGCGAGTCCTTGACTTTTACAAGGATTGTGTGCTTCAGAATGTACCTCAACAAAAATACTAGTTTTTTTATCACAAGAAGAAATTTTTATATTCCCCAAAACGCGTTCTCTGTATCTAAACACAACTAGAACGGGTTCGGGACGTTTCAGTTTTGCCCCACCTAGGTGCGTGCGTTTTAAACACCCATTGTGCGTTTTCGGGTTCGGAGCCTAACATATATAACAATACGTATTGCACAATTTGAGATCTGAATCCTTACAAATTCAAACGTAGACAAGATTAGTCAAAACATGTCTATATTTCTCTATTTTGTGAAAAATGGTGGCTATTTTCATGGTTCACGTGACGCGACCGAGTTTCAGCAGCAGATGAATGCATCAAAAACCACTTCTTTACATGTGTTAAAGCATTAAATATTTGAAGCGGTGAACCATTCAATTGAATGAAAAGTAAGAACGAAACGTGTTTAAAAAGCAATCTACTACGCAGTGGTGTTATAATGTTATTCATTAAACTAAAACCCCGCTCGCATTCCGCTGAGTTGCAGGGCAAGGTCTTCACGCATTTAACAAGTGGTTTCAAATTTTTATGAATTCGTTTTTCGCCTTCTTCAATAAAATTTCTTAAACCTTCAATTACTGGTCTTTGTGGTAAAGAAAACTTTGCGCACAACCTTGAAACAGAATCCTGGCCATGGAGAACGTCTAAATCAGTTGGCCAGATATTAGGATGAACAATGTTAAAGTGACCATTCGTCCTGTATTTCGCAGGACAGTCCCGCATTTGAGCAATTTGTCCTACGAAGGTAAATGTCCTGCAAAGCGTCCTGTAAGAGACGATTTTTTGCAAAACGTCCCGCAAAAGGTTTTTTTCCCTACTTTAACGTTGCTGAGTTTCTCTCTAGGTTCTCGTCTAATCAAATTTGAGATTTCAACAAAGAATCCCCTCCCTCAATCCTACTGTCAGCGTCCTGCATTTGAGCGTTTCAAATATGGTCACTTTAAACAATGTTAATGTCTTTGAGCAGTTGAGCATATTCATCCTTTCCTACATCATTTTCAGTGCTATCAACATGAGATGCTTGCGTCGTAAAGCAACGGTTAGTTAGTGAATTTATCAAACTTATTAAGAACTGTTCCCTATTAATAACAGCCCATTAGGAAATTACAGACTTGGGCCGATGCTTACAACTGGCGCTGTAGCGTGCCAAGAGCAATGTTCCAACACTTGGCTAGCCAATCCTGGCGTAGTACGGATATTGACACTGGATCTGCACTGCCTGTATGGAAATAATTCATAGCGCTATACTGTTCCAGTCTAGACCGCCACGAGTCTATACTGGCGCTTTCTCGCGTAACTGTGCTGGGGCGGTGCGCAAATGTAACGCTCCGTTCGACTAGCCGCTATCTGAGCCGGCTGTACTGACGCGTTCTAGCGAATGTAGCCAAATCTAGCAGACCTAGATGCGATCTAGATTGCAAATTTAATATTTTTTTTATATTTAAATAATTCCTGACAAAAAAGAACTATGAGCTGTATTGAGAACATCAACAATTTCAAGATTTCTGCAAGGAAAGTGGAACATGGCTCATATGAATTTTTCTGGCAAAATGAATTACCGTAAAAATCTATAAATAAATGTTCACTTTATCATCTAATACATTTATTCCAGTTTTTCGATATTCTGGTCAATGAATACAACAGGTATTTATTTATTATTTATTATTAGTTCTGGGTTGAGACCTTAGCAGCCCCTGACGCTTGGGTAATCCCGTTGCGTCCCCTTGTAAGCCTAAGCATGACCCCATAGCCCTCTCCATAGGGAGAGGACCGCAGCCACGCTATTGGCCGATATCTCCAACTCACTGATAAAATAATTACCTGTGAGTGTTAGACGTTTCCCCGCAATAGCAGGGCAGTGACAAAGGATGTGAGTAGATGTCTCATTATCCTTTCCGCACAGACGACAGAGGGGACTTTCTGCAAGCCCAATCTTGTGTCTGTGATATCCTAACTTCCCATGTCCTACGAATAGTTCTGTTAGGACTTTAATTTCATTCCTCCCGAGCTTGAGTATTTCCCTAGCTCGGTTGGAGTTAAGCTTTGAGCCCAAGAGTGTTTTGGCCTGTCTGCAACCAGAAACCAGGTCCCACTCGTTCTGATGTTCCTCAGTCAGCCAACTGTTAATTACTTTAGTGACTAACCTGCTGGAAATACCTACCACTGGCTCGGGTCCAGTAAAATTTCTTCCTGCTGCTAGCTTGGCTAGCCTATCCGATATCTCATTGCCCTTGATACCACTGTGTCCAGGGATCCATAGGAGAGTGACTCGGTTTTCGGTCGCTAACGTATTTAGTGCTTCAAAGCATTCCAGTACTAATAGCGACGTAGTCGTTGTTCCATTCAAGGCCAGTATAGCAGCCCTGCTGTCTGAGCAAATACGTATGTTCCTTTTATTACCGTACTCCCTTGCCTTATAGGCACACTGGAGTATGGCCATAGTCTCAGATTGTAGAACTGTTGCGTAGGACCCCATCTCAATTGTGAAGCCCATTCCATTCCTTCTACGATATACGCCGGCTCCTGCCTTCTCCTCGTTCCTGGAGCCATCTGTAAACCAGTTGTCTCCATCACAGGGCAGGTATGCGTCGCCGTTAACCCATTCCTCCTTCGTGGATAGGCTAACTCGTTACTTCTTGTCGAAGAGGTGGCGAGTGACCATTTTGTCCCTGGGCATGTTCAAGGTCGGCCTTCTCGCAATGTCGAATGGGATCTTCACTGCTGTCGAGATCCTTCTGTCATTTACCAAATTTAGCCTCCAGGCCGCCTTCGCAGCCACGGCCTTGATGGTAAGATGGAGGGGCTCTAAACCTATTAGTGCCCCCAGTGCCATCGTGGGTGTCGACTTCGAGGCTCCAGTGACGCCTCTCAAGATCAGTCCCCTGATCCTTTCCAGTCGAGACTTCACAGTGGACAGCTCGACCCTGCTCCACCAGACTACCGCCGCATAGGTTAATCTGGGTCGCAAGATCGCTGTGTAAATCCACATAAGTGTCTCCGGTTTCAGGCCCCAGCTTTTCCCTATGGCTCTCCTACAGAGCCATAGGGTCGCTACTAGCTTCTTGCACTTGTTTTCCAGGTGCTCATTCCATGACAGCTTCTTATCCAGAATTACTCCTAGATATTTGGCTCGTTCTTTGATTTCCAGCTGTTGTCCTCCAAGTTTCAATGTACTCGTAGTTCCCCACTTGTACCTTCTGGTGAAAACAACCGCATCTGTCTTACTAGGATTAACCGATAATCCAGTTTTCTTGCACCATGAGTCTACTATCATCAGTGCTTGCTGCATTACTCCGAACAGCACATCCAGATGCTGACCGCGCACGATAACTAATATATCGTCCGCATAGCCTATGACGTGAAAACCCTGACTCGAGAGTAGATGAAGCAATTCATCCACTACCAGGCACCACAGCAAGGGAGATAAAACTCCCCCCTGCGGACATCCCGAGTCAATGGTTCCACTTAGAGTGACATCACCCTTAGTCGTGGTTAGATTCCTGTTGGCCAACATGTGGCACGTCCATTCCACGACTGCCGTAGGCACACCATGTGCAATCATGGCCGCCCTGATCACCTCTCCAGAGGTGTTATTGAAGGCTCCTTCGATGTCCATAAAGGTTCCAACCGCAAGGCCTTTCTCCTTCAGTTGACCTTCAATTAGGTTCACTGCTCCGATTAGGGCCGTCTCCGTCGAGTGACCAGCCCTATAGGCGTGTTGCTCCTTATGGAGCGGTCTGCTTGACAAGACCTTATCGCGGATATATCTATCCACAAGTCTTTCCACTGTTTTTAATAGAAAAGAAGTTAGGCTGATGGGCCGGAAATCCTTGGGTGAAGTATAACCGATCCGACCTGCCTTCGGAATGAAGACTACTCTCGTACCCCTCCAAGCCGTCGGGACATATCCCAACGTCAAACTAGCCCTAGCAAGTCTCACAAGCGGCCCTATGATGAACTCTCCGGCCCTCTGTAAGAGGGCCGGATATATGCCATCCGGGCCAGGAGACTTGTAAGGACTAAAGGATTTCAGGGCCCACCTGACCCTGGCAGGGGTGACGATCTCGTTGGCCAGCCGTCGTTTGGGGCCCAGTTGGGCCACAGGTGACTTTGCCTGCCTCTGAGTCGCCCTCCCCCCTTCTCCAGCCCTTGAAAAGCCGGGAAAATGTGCCCTGATCAGATGGGCCAAGGTATCCCCGTCCGACTCTGAGTATCCCCCTCCGGGCAATTTCAGAGTGCCGAGAATAGCGTCTGGATTTCGAGAAAGCAGCCTGTCCAGTCTAGCCGCCTCAGCTCCCTTCTCGATGTCTGTGCAAAAGTTGGTCCAGCTCTCCTGCTTTGCCTTACGTATTGCACCTCTGTATTCGTCCCTCATCGTTGTGAATGACGTCCATAGTTCCTTCGTTTTGCCAGTACTGGCACGTCTGAACCTCTCTCTGGTTACCCTGCGAAGCTCTTCGAGTTTCCCATTCCACCAGTGTGTCTCCCCGGCCTTTCGGACTCTTGTAGGTCGACAATTACTTTCATAAGTAGCTTTGATGGCTTCCGTGAAAGTTTTGGCTGCCATCTCCAGGGTGTCCACGTCTCGAATTGACCTGGGAACCTCTGAAAGTGCACATCTTAGTTCCGTGGAAAACTGATCCCAGTCCGTTCTTCTTGGATTTCTGACCCATTTGGGGCCAGCGGGTACAACGGATTCCAACACGAACTCTATTTGTGAGTGATCTGAGAGAGAGGGTTCGTCTGAAACCCTCCACTTCTTGATACTATCCCTAAAACTACTGGTGCAGAGAGTGATGTCAATGACTTCTTCCCTGACCGAATTACGGAACGTCGGAGTGTTCCCCGTATTAAGAATATCCAAGTCAGTATCCGCACCCCAACAGAAGAGGAATGCTTCTTACCTTGCAATACTCCACCAGTGTACATACCTCCACTGGTGGATTAGTGTCGCTGTCATAAGGAAAATAAGCTGATCCTAGAACCAGCCTCCCTATCCCTTTGAGATCCAAGGCTATCACCATCAGGTCTCTCGAACATAGTTCAAGCAGCGGGACAGCGCTAACTCCCTTCGTCAGTATACATGCCCTTGGTTTCGCCGCCTTGGGGTCCCTGTAACAAAAAATACCAGCCCCCCCTAATCCCCTAATGGTATCTCGAACTAACCATGGTTCTTGGATTAGCGAGATACCTGTATGCCTCGCAGCCATGCCCCTCTGCAAAACTGCAGAGGCGCCTTTGCTGTGATGCAAGTTAATCTGGGTAATGGTTAGACCCGGAGCAGTCATTTAGGTCTGCTCCCGATCCTCCTGCGTCTCAACAGGCTCCTCCTGTCTCTGGCCGGCAACCCTGAAGTTGACCTGTCCAAAGTGATAGAAGGGCCTGTTGTTGAGGGCCGAAAGGGCCCTCGTTTGGGACTCAGGAATATACATGATTAGGAGATGCCTAGTGCCTCCTAATGTGTCCACTTCCTGAGGCTTTTCGTGCCTGACAATTCGCCAGGACGCAGTCTTCAATGAGGGGTTGAATCCCTCCAACCGACGGAGCACCTCAGACGGGTCTTCCGGTTTGCCCGGGAACCACGCCGTAGCTCTAACCATCTTTTGGAGCAACTCAACTCCACCCACCTTAAGGGACGCACCTTCCCACGACTCCGTCTCGACCACCGCTTTGAGTAGCCAAGCTCTAGCCGCTGGGTCGGCTGCCACAAATACAAAGACCCCTCCTCTGCAGAAGGAGGTCACAAATTTTGGCCATTGGTCTGGGGACACTTTTCCAAGCGCCCTCCAGGTAGCCTCCCTGAAGATCTCAAACTGCTCCACCGTGAGCAATGAGTCCGGGTAGTTGGTGTCAGCCACCACCACCGTCAGGGGGTCGGTCCTCTGAGCGGCCGTCAGTCCAGCTCCCGACGACTCTCTGTTCGTCGGCTGCTGGGCCGACTTGTGCCTCTTCAAAGGCCCAGCCACCCCCGGTGGGGTGCCCTCCGAGCCTCTACCTCTCTTCTGGGCCTCAGTGCTGGATGTCAGCCCCTCAGCTGCCGACGCTCCAGCTCCCGCAGCTGCTTCCCTAGCCTGCCGCACTTTCCTCCTCAGTCTCCTTTTCTGGGAACCGTTGAGGCTGTTTTTCTTATTGGAGGGCCGATTGGCCTCTCCCAGTACCATGGCCTCGTTCAGAAGGACCGTCGATCCCTCAGCTCCCAAGGGAGCTGTGGGCACAGCCATCAACTGAACTTGGCTTGCCGGAGAGACAGATAGAGGGGTAAGGGTTAAGTTGGGCCCGTAAAGGCCCAACCCCTCACCTCCCTCCGCCACCTCCCTTCTTCCTCCTTTCTCATTTTTTGTATTTTGAGTATCCATAATTGATCCCACGAGAAGCTAGGGAAATAAAGGTCCGCCCCTGCAGAGCCCCGCATGCAGGGGTAAGACTGTAATTACTCGGGGAGGTAGTCCGGTGTCCCCGAGAGGCCGTTAAGACACCTTCGTAACCCCTAGGTGCCAAAGTGCCATGAGCACGATCGCTCTACACCCACGGCTTAGGGGGGTGGTCACATTGAGTGAACCACTCAATGTGCAAATATCCGTTTGCAAACCACCATAACAAAAACGGAGAGCTGTTTCTTAGTCGCTATGTGGGCCGCAGGCCATTCCTGTCCCGATTACAAACTGCAAGTCGGTCCGGGAGGGGCCTCGACCCAGGGATCCAGAAGGCCCGTGTTAGCTAGGCTCTTTCACCCTTCTATCATACCGTACTCACGCATGCCAGGAGAGCCCGTTTATAGGGATCCTTTTTCCTCTCACCCAGGAGAGCCCGTTTATAGGGATACTTTCATTCATATCCATACGCATGCAGGCCGAGGTCCTTTTGACCCCTATGTCCCACATGCTTAAGCCTCCCCACCAACTACAAGGTGTTACAGCCCCCAGGGGAGGATACAACAGGTACGTCTTCACAGTTTATTTTTTAGCTCTCAACGCTCGATACCCGTCCTGATGGGCGGTGGTTGTTAGAACTGATTCTGAGGCGTGAAGAAATTCTCTTTCCGTCAGTGTTTTCTAAAAAAAAAAATACAATGTTTTCATAAATAATCATTACAGAAAATAAGACATTTTTTAAGTTCACTTACAATAATTACATATTATATAAATACTAGAAAACAAACATGCATACTACGCGAGCAATTAATCTTTTATTTGTCTGAAGCAAATTTAAACTTAAAATTAATAAGTAGCAATAATACAAAATTTGTCTTTTTTATAGTATATATTATATAAAAACAAAAGAAAAGCAAGGACAATATTTTTGATATTTGATATCTGAATTTCAATTGTATTAGATATTAGCAATTTCAGAAATGCATTAAATTTTTTTATATATATTTGGAAAATGTAATAATCTGAATATTTGGTTCAGAATCACCCACAAACATAAATATTATAGAAAATTAACTACAGAATGTAAGTTTTTATAAATTCTGTAAAATCGTATACAATTATTTTTAGTATGAAATGGAGAATAATTTATTTATTTTATATACATATTTATTATTATTCATATATATATATATATATATATATATATTTATAATTAATTTAAATTTCTCACAATTAATTGGAGGTCGTGAGGTGGGTGTGGTGAGCCCACACTTGTAGTTATTTACTACGAGAAACTATCCACCTAGAAACACTACCCGAATCGGGTAGTGTCACGCCTACCCTGAAAGGGAAAAGGCTTAATGGTATACTACTAATTGACAAAGAATGCCGAAAAGGTTTTGAAATTCACTTTAAAAATTTTATTTTTATATTATGGCCTGTAAATATTTCATTGAAATTTCCTTATAGCTATTTGTTGATATTATATAAAGATATTTTTATTGTTTTTATTATTTGAAATGCAAAAATTGATTACATTTTTCACACAAATAGAGCAACTAATTTTTTAGATTTACGTAACGTAGGGTAACGTAAGATCTTTCAACTCTGCGAAGAATTTGTCTATCCTTCTATCTTATGAGTATTTTGGCATGCTATTTACATAGAATGTACGGGAAAATTTTTCTTTGTAATATAAAAAAATGTACACTTTTTATAAATTCGAGCTTTGGTTTCAATTTTGACAGAAAGGTACATATCCTTTTGAAGGGAAGGTATAACGAAGACGTGTTTTCTTCCGTTAAATCCTAAAGTTATTGACATTTTCACAACATTAAATTATTTTTTTAATGACGCCTTCTTTTTCTAACTCCAAGTAGTGCTACATTCTCGAGCCATGCTAGATTTTAGACCGAATGTCTATATTGATATGATGTAAAATTCCATCTAGTGGCATTAGTGGGTCTAGACAGAACTGCGCAATGGATTTTGCTATGCAGTAAGTATAGATAGCGCCAAAAGACCGCCGAGCTAGTCCAGCGTAAATAGACCGCCACGGATAATATAGTACTGGCGCTAGGATAATTCTAGTCAGCCATGAATTATTTTCACACGGGTGTGCCTAATCTAAGTTCCAATATCGGCAGACCAGTATCGACCCAGTACGGATTCTGTGCAGTATTAAACAAAAATCAGCCCTGGTTCTGCGGGATAATGCCAACTTCAAGCCCAATGGTGACACGACAATGGCACCGTCTAGGGCACAGAACTGGCTGTAAAAAATAGTAAACCACTGTCTCACGGATATGCGCCGGATCTTGGCAGGGTACTGGCACGATACTGGCGTAGAACAGTCTACATAATACGGCAAACCATTGTCTCACGATCTTGTGCCGGACCTGGGCGGAGTAATGGCACGATACTGGTGTCGTACACATTTTAACAAATGGTGAACTGTTGCCCCATGTTTTTTGCCGGATCTCGGCGGAGTACTGGCATGATACTGGTATCGTATTTCTTTATTTTTTTTTATTATAGAGGACGTGAGAATGCATTTACGCACCGAGTGTGGGACTCAACCTAAAAAACGGTAATACCCACTAAACTCACCTCCTCTTCCTGCCAATCCATGTCCTCGGAACCGCTTATCGCATTACTTCAAGGACATGAGTGTAAGGGCCAGTAAGCCGTGCTTCGGCTTTCCCTTTTGAGCGCCAGCTTGGCATCCTTCAGATTATTATCCAACCAGAATGCACGCATCGTCCTCAGTAGTGTGGTGGTACCACACAACGGGCTCGTCAGCCTTCGGCATCCTGGTTGGGTGTGTTCTGTTAGGTAGCGCGTCCTTGAGGTTTCCTCGACGAGGTTGCCTTTCGGAACGCCCTACACCTCATTGTCCCGGGCTGATGGTCTGTCCGGGGATTATCTTCATTTGTGGCGCAGAGGTAGCACTGCGGTGTACTTTCGAACGCCGCAGCCCTATGGCCCTCCTTGCCACATCTCCAGCAGGCCTTCGTGCGGTCTGCGCCATCGCAACCGGCTGCCATATGGCCGAAGCCTAGGCAGCTGTAGCAGCCAACCTTTTCCGTTTTCTTGTGTACACGACAGGATACCCACCCCACCTTAAGTAACAGGCAGTCGACAGGTGCCAGAAATGGAAGTGCGGGACTGAGTGCCGCTAGCGTGTACTAATGTGAAGTCGATGTAAGCATGTACGTAAGGGTTAAAAGAGCAAGGTAAAGTTTGTACCCTAGAAATTATGTTTTGGGGATGACTCCTGAGTATTTTCACTGAATATACAAACAATCGTTAGGCCCCCTTTTAAAATAACTCGACAGTTGTTGTTTTTGGATCAATTTATGTGATTTTTTTCGAAAGGAACAAGTAATATGTAAAGTATCATCTGTTACAAACTTTTAATTTTTCGTCCAAATAAGTTCCCACGTGAATAATATTGATTAACTTTCCCCTCCATTTTAGAATTTGAAAAATGTGTGAGACATCAGTTTTTTTTAAATTCAACATTTTGGGTGCATTTTACGTGAAATATTATAAAAAGCAAAAAAAAATTTCACAAAATTCCGAACAATTTAAAAAAAAACATGTTCTAGCATAAATAGTTCTAAAGTTATGACGTCTTAAAGAGATTTTTTCGCAAGAAAATCATTAGATCTTTTCCTTTTCGAATAATATCTTGTCCCCTATAGATCTTACGTGAAAATTGTATGAGAGTGAATTAAAGCAGATTAAATTTTCTTTAAAACTAAAAAAAATTGATTCTGGCTCTTACACAACATCAGTTATAGTCTCTTATAGCAGGCTGCTTTTTGTGGAACATTATTAGAGTTCGGATTTTTTATTTAAAACTTATTTTGTATGTATTGCATCAGTATTTTTCACTATTTTCTTTGACGCTTGTGCTTTGAAAAAGAAAATAGTCAAACGTCAAGGTTTAAAATCGGCCTTTTAGAGAAAATGTATAAATCATTTATTGCTATTTTATATATTTCTAATGTACCAACACAGTAAATGAGTTTTTCAATGACATCAGCGAATGATAAAGGCATTCGGTTGCTGCACTGAAACAAACCAGTTACAATAATTCGATTATTCAATTTGTGAAAAGAATTCCACAAAAAGCAGCCTGCTATAAGAGACTATAACTGATGTTCTGTAAGAGCTAGAATCAACTTTTTTTTAATTTTAAAGATAATTTAATCTGCTTCAATTCATTATGAGACCATTTTCATATGAGATGCATAGGGCACAAGATATTATCCGAAAGAAAAAAAATTAAATTGTTCGGAAATTTGTGAACATTTTTTTTTGCTTTTGAGAAGTTTGACGTAAAATGCACTTAGATGATGTAACTGATGTAACTTAGATACTCGTACCTAGATACTACTCAACACTGATGTACAGTTTAATTATAATATTTACAAACATTTACATATATATACAATTTCCCAACTGCAAATTGCCGGAACTGAACACACGGCCCAGGCTTGATCCAATTTCGGCAGCCAAAGATCGGCTAATGTTATTGCGCCAATATCGGCATTTTAATCGGCCCAGTGTTGTGCTCGTACTGGCT
>CAKNYM010044815.1:45711-62302 GCA_932195095.1 Andricus curvator | reverse complement strand
ATTAAACTTTTAACTGAAAATTTAACTATTCCATGTTTGGTTGAACATTTATCTTCTTCAGTTGAAAATTCAACTATTAGGTTAAAAATTCCGTTAAAAATAAAAAATAAAATAGGTCGAAAATTCATGTATTTTGTTAAAAATTAATCTTTTTTTGGTAGAAAATTAGTTTTTTATTGAAAATGAATTTTTCTTTGGTTGAAAATTAGTGTTTTTATTGAAAATTAATTTTTTTAACTAAAAATTGAACCAAATATCTTGCCGCTTTTTTTATAGACATTCAATCTTTTTGGTAGGAAATTTATTTGTTTGGTTGAAAAATTAGCTATTTCGTTGAAAATTTATTTGAAAATTTATCTATTTTGTTGAAAATTCCATTGAGAATTAAAGTATTTGATTGAAAATTCATGTATTTTGTTAAAAATTATTCTTTCTTGATAGAAAATTAGTTTTTCTTATTAAAAATAAATTTTTTTAACTAAAAATTTAACAATTCCATTTTTCTTAAACATATTTATTTTGATAGACACTTACTCTTTTTGGTAGAAATTTCATGTATTTTGTTAAAAATTATCCTTTTTTTGGTAGAAAATTAGTTTTTTATTGAAAATTAATTTTTCTTTGGTTGAAAATTAGTGTTTTTATTGGAAATTAATTTTTGTAACTAAAAATTTAACCAAATATCTTTCCGTTTTTTTTATAGACATTCAATCTTTTTGGTAGGAAATTTATTGTTTGTTTGAAAATTTAACTATTTCGTTGAAAATTTATTTTATTTATTTGAAAACTCATCTATTTTGTTGAAAAATTGCCTCTCTTAGTAGAAGATTAACCTTTTTGGTTGAAAATTCCATTAAGAATTAAAATATTTGGTTGAAAATTCATGTATTTTGTTAAAAATTATTCTTTCTTGGTAGAAAATTAGTTTTCTTTATTAAAAATAAATTTTTTCAACTAAACATTTAACTATTCCATTTTTCTTCAACATATTTATTTTGATAGACACTTACTCTTTTTGGTAGAAATTTCATGTATTTTGTTAAAAATTATCCTTTTTTTGGTAGAAAATTAGTTTTTTATTGAAAATTAATTTTTCTTTCGTTGAAAATTAGTGTTTTTATTGAAAATTAATATTTTTCAACTAAAAATTTAACCAAATTTTTTGCCAAAATTTTTTATTGATGGACATTCAATCTTTTTGGTAGGAAATTCATTTGTTTGGTAGAAAATTAATCTTCTTGTTTGGAAATTCATCTTTTAATCAAATCTTTAATCAAATCTTCCAGATTCTGTTTTGACAATTTTGGAAATCTTATGAAATGTTAAAATTTTGTTTATATATTATTTTTAAATTAATTTTTCAAGATAAAAAATCAGTTTAATTTATCCCATAAATCTTTGTCAATTTTCTCTTAAAATTTATTTTCAAATTCAAAATTCAGTTTAAATTTTCTCAGGAATTTTAAGAAAGTTTTTTTTCATTTTCTTGAAGCTTCAAAATTTTTTTCGAAATCTTCAAAAATTTACATTTTGCTTGAAATTTTTGGAAATCTTTTCCAACTTAAAATCATTTTTTCACCATTTTCAAAACTTGTATACCTTCTAAATATCTTTTAAAATTCTTCCAATTCTTCCAAAATTCTTGAAATTCTGACAAATTAAAAAACTTGCCTTCAAATCTTCCAGATTCTATTTTGACAATTTTAGAAATCTTTTGAAATGTTGAAAATATTTTTCAATATTATCTTAAAATTAATTGTTTCAAATAGAAAATCAGTTTAAATTATCCCATGAATTATGAGAAATTTTTTTTATCATCGTGAAACCTTTGGAAAATTTGTTTTCAAATTTTTTATAAAATTTTTAAATCTTGCTAATCGAAAGATTTTGCTTAAAATCCTTTACCATTATTTTTCGATATTTTAGAAAAAAGTTTTAAATCTTTTGAAATCTTTGTCAATTTTCTCTTTAAATTTATTTTCAAAATAAAAATTCAGTTTAAATTTTCCCAGGAATAAGAAGAGAAAGTTTCTTTATTTTCTTGAAGCCTTTTAAACTTCTTAAAAAGCTTCCAATTTTTTTGTTGAAATCTTTAAAAATTAAAAATTTTTTTTTAATTTTTGAAATATTTTCAAATTTAAAATTACATTTTCAACTATTTCCAAAAAAAATTACAAAAATTGCTTTAAAGTTTTCCAGAATCTGTTATGAAGATTTTAGAAATCTTTTGTAATCTTATAAAATATGTTGTCATCTTTTGAAATGTCTTTAAGTATTTTCTTAAAATTAATCTTTCAAAATAAAGCGAATGTAACAAACTCATCAGCATTTTCAAAAATTGGTCCTTTCATAATTTTATGGGAATATTTTTTTGTTGAAACTTGAACGGTAAACATTAAAATTTGTATTTCAAAGTGTTGAAGACCTTTGTTCTATTTTTTATTATTATTATAAAATTATAAATATATTATTAAGATAACATAAATGATATTTCAACAAAAAAAGATTTTAATTTAAAATGAAAAAACTGTTGAATTCATGTCGAACAGACAAATTTTCAATAAAATAGCTGAATCCCCAACAAAAAAATTAATTTTTACCAGTTGCATTTTAAACCAAAGAGATGAATTTTTGACAATGAAAGAAAAAAAAATCACCCAAATTATTATTTTTGAGGGATAAATAATTTAAAATACAAAATAAAAATATCTACCGAACATTTCTTTTTTAAGTTTATTTGTTCATTTGTTTTTAAAGGTAAATATAAATATATAGCTTTCCTAAGATTTCTTGAGAAAATTCCAAAACTTTTTTGAAGCTTCCAGATATGTCAAAAAAGTATAATTTTTCAGGATTTTGAACAATTTTAGGGAAAGTTCGAGTCAGTTTGATAGATATTTAGACTTTTAGAAGTTTGGGAGATAAATATCTTTTAAACTGATTCGAAATATTCCTAAAATTTTGAAAAATCTTTCAAAATATCAAAAAATTGCCCTTAAATCTTCCAGATATTCTCAAAATTTGTAAAAATATTTTGAAATTATAATAATAATTTGAAATATTTTGAAACTTTTTCAAATTTTCTTTAAAAATTAATTTTTCAAAATAAAAAGTAATTAAAAATTTTCCCAAGAATCTCAAGAAATTTGTTTATTTTCTTGAAACCTCTCAAACTTCTTAAAAAGCTTCGAAATCTTTTGGGAAATCTTCAAAAATTTACATTTTGTTTAAAATCTTTTCAAACTTGAAATCATTTTTTAACCATTTTCAAAACTTTTGAACCTTTTAAATATCTTTTAAAATTCTTCGAATTCTTCCAAAATTTTTCTTGAAATTCTGAAAAATTAAAAAACTTGCCTTCAAATATTCCAGTTTCTGTTTCAACAATTTTGGAAATATTTTGAAACGTTAAAATTTTTTTTAAATTTTGTCTTAAAATTAATCTATCAAAATAAAAAATCAGTTTAAATTATCCCATGAATTGTGAGATATATTTTTTATTATCGTGAAACCATTTAAATTTTTTTTCAAATTTTGTATACAATTTTTCAATCTTACTAATGGAAAGATTTTGCTTTAAAATTTTTTCCATTCTTTTTCGAAACTTTATAAAATAATTTAAAATCATTTGAAATCTTTGTCAATTTTCTCTTCAAATTTATTTTCAAAATAAAAAATCAGTTTTTTTAAATTGTTTGAAATATTTTCAAATTGGCTTATGTTTTAAAGTAATTCGAATTTTTCAAAAAATGTTCTTAAAATTCTGAAAAATTACAAAAATTTCCTTAAAGTCTTCCAGAATCTGTTATGACGAATTTAGAAATTTTTAGTAATCTTTTAAAATATTTTGTCATCTTTTAAAATGTTTTTAAATATTCTCTTAAAATTATTTATGCAAAACAAAGAATCAGTTCAAATTTTCCCGTGAATTTTAAGAAAAATTTTTTATTATCGTGAATCCTTTCAAAATCCGTAAGAAGCTGCACAATTTTTTTCAAATATTCAAAAATGTACATTTAAAAAAAATTTTGCAACATTTTCAACTTTTAAAATAATTCTGAATCTTTTTAAAATTTCGAAATGTCATAAACTTACTCGCATTTTTTATAAATCTCTTAAAAATGTTCAAAATAAAAAATTAGTTTACATTCTTGAGAAAATTGATTCTCTTAAACTTACTCAAATTTTGTATGAAACTTTGTCATCTTGCTAATTCAACATTTTTTATTTAGAATAGTCCACATTCTTTTTCAAAATTTTAGGAAATAATTAAAAATGTTTTGAAATATTTGTCAGTTTTCTCTTAAAATTTATTTTTGAAAATAAAAAGTCAGTTTACATTTTTCCAGGAATTTTAAGAAATGTTTATTTCAAAACATTCAAACATGTGCGTTGTTTCTAACATTTTTGAAATGTTTTCAAGTTTTAAATTAATATTACATCTTTTTAAAACTTTTTTTCTTTAAAATTGGCTATATTCTTTTCCGAAATTTTAAGAAATAATTAAAAATGTTTTGAAATCTTTGTCAATTTTCTTTTAAAATTAAAAGAAAAATTAAGAATTAGTTAAAAATTCCCTAGAAATTAAAATTATTTTATTATATTGAAACCTTTTAGAATTCTTAAAAAGCTTCTTCATTTTTAAAATCTTCAAAAATCTACAAATTACATTTTGTATATCAAAACGCTGGGCACCTGTAGATTTTTCAGTCCTGAAAGAAAAAAAAATCATCCAAATTATTATTTTTGGGGGATAAATAATTTTTAAATAAATAATAAATAAATATATAATGTTCCTAAGATTCTTGAGAAAATTCAAAAAATTTTTGAAGCTTCCATATATGTCGAAAAAGTATATTTTTTTTATTTTTCAGGATTTTGAAAAATTTTAGGAGAAATTTGAGTCAGTTTGAAAGATATTTACGACTTTTAGAAGTTTAGAAGATCTTTTAAATCGACTCGCAATATTACTCAAATTTTGAAAAATTTTCCAAAATTAAAAAAATTGCCCCTAAATCTTCCAGATATTTTCGAAATGTGTAGAAATATTTTGAAATTATAATAATATTTTGAAACTTTTTCAAATTTTCTTTTAAAATTAATTTTGCAAAATAAAAGGTAATACAAATTTTTCCCAGGAATCTCAAGAAATTTTTTTATTTTCTTGTAACCTCTCAAACTTCTTAAAAAGATTCGAATTTTTTGTGGAAATCTTTCATTTATATTTTGTTTAAAATGTTTGGAAAGATTTCAAAATTGAAAATTATTTTTTAAATATTTTCAAAACTTTTAAACCTACTTTTATAATTTAAAATCTTTTTAAAATCTTTGAATTTTTCCAACATTTTTCTTGAAATTCTGAAAAATTTAAAAACTTGCCTTCAAATCAGATTCTGTTTTGGCAATTTTGGAAATCTTTTGAAATGTTAAAATTTTGTTTAAATATTATCTTAAAATTAATTTTTCAAAATAAAAAATCAGTTTAAATTATCCCATGAATTATGAGAAATATTTTGTATTATCGTGAAACCTTTTGAAAATTTTAAAAACATTTTTTAATCTTGCTAGTGGAAAGATTTTTTGAAATTTTCGAGAATAATTTAAAAAATTTTGAAATCTTTGTCAATTTTCTCTTAAAATTTATTTTCAAAATAAAAATTTAGTTTAAATTTTTTCAGGAATCTCAAGAAATTTTTTTTACTTTTTTGAAACCTCTCAAACTTTATAAAAAGCTTCGAATTTTTTTTTCAATTCTTCAAAAATTTACATTCTGTTAACAATTTTTCAAAATCTTTTAGAAGTTAAAATCAGTTTTTAACCATTTTCAAAACTTTTAAATCTTCTAAATATCTTTTAAAAGGCTTCGAATTCTTCTAAAAATTTTCTTGAAATTCTGAAATTAAAAAAAATTGCCTTAAAATCTTCCAGAATCTGTTTTGACAATTTTAGAAATCTTTTGAAATTAAAAATTTGTTTAACATTATCTTAAAATTAATTTTTCAAAATAAATAATCAATTTAAATTAGTCCATGATTTATGAGAAATATTTTTTATTATCGTGAAATCTTTTTAAACAAATTTTCAAATTTTGTATAAAATTTAGAAATTTTGCTAATGGAAAGATTTTTTTTGAAAATCGTTCCCATTCTTTTTCGAACTTTCAGAAAATAATTTAAAATCTTTTGAAATCTTTGTAAATTTTCTCTTAAAATTTATTTTCAAAATAAAAAATCCGTTTGAATTTTCCCAGGAATTTTTAAACAGTTTTTTTATTTTTTTGAATCCATTCAAACTTCTTAAAAAGCTTCGAATTTTTGTTTGAAATCTTCAAAAATTTACATTTTGTTTTAAATTTTTTTAAATATTTTCAAATGATTTTTTTAACTCTTTCCAAAACTTTTACACCTTCTTGAGAAAATTCAAAATTTTTATTGAAGCTATCAGATATGTCGAAAAAACATATTTTTTTATTTTTTAGGGATTCGAAAAATTTTAGAAAAAATTCGAGTCAGTTTGAAAGATATTTAGGACTTTTAGAAGTTTTGAAGTTTTTTAAACTGACTCGAACTATTCCTAAATTTTTGAAAAATCTTTCAAAATTAAAAAAATTGCCCTCAAATCTTCCAAATATTTTCGAAATTTGTAGAAATATATTGAAATTGTAATAATATTTTGAAATATTTTAAAACTTTTTCCAATTTTCTTTTAAAATTAATTTGTCAAAATAAAAAGTAATTAAAATTTTCCCAGGAATCTCAAGAAATTTTTTTATTTTCTTGAAACCTCTCAAACTTCTTAAAAAGATTCAAATTTTTTTCGGAAATCTTCAAATTACATTTTGTTTTAAATTTTTGGAAATCTTTCCAAACTTAAAATCATTTTTTTCACCATTTTCAAAACATTTAAACCATCTAAATATTTTTTTAAATTTTTCGAAATCTTCCATGATTTTTCTTGAAATTCTGAAAAATTAAAAAACTTACCTGCAAATCTTCCAGATTCTGTTTGGACAATTTTGTAAATCTTTTGAAATGTTTAAATTTTGTTTAAATATTATCTTAAAATTAATTTTTCAAAATGAAAAAATCAGTTTACATTTTCCCATGAATTATGAGAAATATTTTGTATTATCGTGAAACCTTTTGAATTTTTTTTTAAATTTTTGAATCTTGCTAATGGAAAGATGTTTCGAATTTTCGAAAATAATGAAAAAATTGTTGAAATCTTTGTCAATTTTCTCTTAAAATTTATTTTTAAATTTAAAAATTCAGTATAAATTTTCCTAGGAATTTAAAAAAAGTTTTTTTTATTTTCTTGAAGCCTCTTAAACTTCTTAAAAAGCTTCAACATTTTTTCGAAATCTTCCAAAATTTACATTTTGTTAAAAATTTTTGGAAATCTTTTCCCACTTGAAATCATTTTTTCGCAATTTTTAAACCTTTTAAACCTTCTAAATATCTTTTAAAATTGTTCGAATTTTTCCAAAAATGTTCTGAAAATTCTGAAAAATTACAAAAATTGCTTTAAAATTTTCTAGAATCTGTTATGAAGATTTTAGAAATCTTTTATAATCTTTTAAAATCTGTTGTCATCTTTTAAAATGGTTTTGAATGTTCTCTTAAAATTACTTTTTCAAAATAAAAAATCAGTTCAAATTTTACCATGAATTCTAAGAAGATTTTTTTATTATAGTGAATCTTTTCAAAATCCTTAAGAAGCTTCAAATTTTTTTTCAAATATTCAAAAATGTAAATTTTTTAAAACGTTTGAAATATTTTCAAATTAATTTGGAATATTTTTGAAATTTCGAAATGTGTTAAACTTATTCGCATTTTTTATAAATCTTTTTAATCTTGCTAATTGAAAGATTTTGCTTGAAAATCTTTCCCATCCTTTTTCGAAATTATAAAAAATAATTTAAAATCTTTTGAAATCTTTGTCAATTTTCTCTTAAATCTTGAAACCTTTTGAAATTTTTAAAAAGCTTCTCCATTTTTTAAATCTTCAAAAATACATTGATTATTATTATTATTATTAGTGAATATATATTATTCAGATAACCTTACATTTCTCACAAACCTGAAGTTTGCAGAATCTTTTTTTAAATGGCAAAAAAAAATTAAAGCTTCATCCAATCATAAATACGAGTTTCCGGACAACAATAGTTTTAAATTGTTTCGAGTAATTTCGAGAATTAATCGAAAATGGCTCCATGCGCTTTTTAATATAGGACAAGTAGCTTAAGCGCGCTACGCGCGCGCATGTCTGTTTTTCTAAATCTCGAAAGAAATGTTTAATTTTGTGGATCAACAATAAAAAAATTTTGAAATAAAAAATTTTAAATAATTTTAACAAATTTTTCTGAACTCTTGAAAATTGCAATGTGTTTAAAATATGTGTAACTAAATAATTAGGAAAACTTTAGAAATTAACAGATCCTTGGATTTTATGTTAAATTTCTTCAACGGAAAACAATATTACATTTTGAATTTAAAATTGTTGACGAGCTTTGTTCCATTGATTATTATCATTATTAAATTATTGAATATATTATTAAGATAACATAAATGATATTGCACCCAAAACAGATTTAAAAAAAAGGATTACTTTTCAATTAGTTGAATTTTTAACCGGAGAAGACAAATTTTCAACAAAATAGTGGAATCCTAAAAAAAAAGATAATTTTCAAACCAAAAAGACACACTTTCAACCAAATAGTTCAATTCTTATTTAAAAAAAAAATGCAGTCACGAAAGAAAAAAAAATCACCCAAATTATTATTTTTGGGGATGGTTCATTTAGAATATAAAATACAAATTTCAAATAATCATTCTTTTTTTAAGTTTATTTGTTCATTTATTTTTAGAGTTAAATAAACATATAATTTTCTTAAGACTTCATTTATGTCAAAAAAGCATAATTTTGTATTTGTCAGTGTTTTTGAAAATGTTAGGGAAAAATTTGAGTCAGTTTAAAAGATATAGAAGTTCGGAAGATAAATATTTCATAAACTGAGTTGAAATATTCCTAAAATTTAGAAAAATCTTTCAAAATTAAAAAAATTGCCCTTAAATCTTCCAAATATTTTCAAAATTTGTACAAATATTTTGGAACGTTTTGATACTTTGTCAAGTTTTCTTTAAAAATTAATTTTTCAAAGTAAAAAGTCATGAAAAATTTTCCCTGAAATCTCAAGAAAGTTTTTTATTTTCTAGAATCTAGAAGCCTTTCAAACTTCTTAAAATAATCTGAAATTTTTTTCGAAATCTTTCAAAATTTACATTTTGTTTGAAATTTTGGGAAGCCTTTTTAAACTTGAAATCATTTCTTAACCATTTTCCAAACTTTCAAACCTTCGAAAAATATTTGAAAATTCTTAGAATTTTTCCAAAATTTTTCTTGAAATTCTGAAAAATTAAAAAACTTGCCTTCGAATCTTCGAGATTCTGATTTGGCAATAAATTTTGAAAATCTTTTGAAATGTTTTAAATTCTTTTTAAATATTCTCTCAAAATTAATTTTTCAAAATAAAAAATAATTTTAAATTATCTAATGAATTTTAAGAAATATTTTTTATTATCGTGAAACCTTTCAAAATTTTTTTGTTTCAAATTTTTAATAAAACTTTGTAATCTTGCTAATTGAATATTTTTTCTTTAAAATTGTCCATGTTCTTTTTCGAAATTTTGGGAAATAAATAAAAATGTTTCAAAATATTCGTCAATTTTCCCTTAAAATTAATTTTTCAAAATAAAAAATCACTTCAAATTGTCCCAGGAATTTTAAGACATTTTTTTATTAACGTAAAACCTTTCAAAATCTTTAAGAAGCTTCAAATTTTTATTTCCCAATATTCAAATATGTAAGTTTTTTTAAAACATACATTTTTGAAATATTTTTAAGTTTTGAATTAATTTGGAATATTTTTAAAACTTCTAAATGTCTCTTAAACCTGATCGAATTTTTCATAAATCTCTGTAATTTTGCTAATTAAAAGATTCTGCTTGAAAATCTTGCCCATTCTTTTTCGAAATTTTAGAAAATAATTTAAAATCTTTTGTAAATCTTTTCAAATTTCATATTTTTTAATCATTTCTAAAACATTCAAACCTTCTAAATAATTTTGAAAATTATTTGAATTTTTCCAACAATTTTCTTAAAATTCTGAAAAGTAGAAAAAAATGCCTTCAAATCTTCCATAATCTTTTTTGACAATTTTGGAAATCTTTTGAAATAATTTAAAGTCTTTTTAAATATTCTCTTAAAATTAATTTTTCAAAATAAAAAATAAGTTTAAATTATCCCGTGAATTTTCAAAAATATTTTGTATTATCGTGAAACCTTTCTAAATGCTTCAGAAGCTGCAACATTTTTGTTTACAAATATTCAAAAATGTACATTTATTTTAACTTTTTAAGAATCTTTTTATAAAACTTTTTAATCTTGCTGATTGAAAAAATTGGCTTTAAAATCGTTTATATTCTTTATAGAAATTTTCGGAAATAATTTGAAATGTTGTGGATTCGGTATCAATTTTCTCTTAAAATTAATTTTTTTCTAAATAAATTTTTTTTTTTCAATCATCCCATAAATTTTTTAAAATATTTTGTATTATCGTGAAACCTTTCTGAATGCTTCAGAAGCTTCAACATTTTTGTTTACAAATATTCAAAAATGTACATTTTTTTAACTTTTAAAAATCTTTTTAAGTTTTAAGTTAATTTTGACTCTTTTTAAAACTTCTAAACGTCTGTTAAACTTGATCAAATTTTTTTATAAAATTATATAATCTTGCTAATTGAAAAAATTGGCTTAAAAATCGTCCATATTTTTTTCGAAATTTTAGTAAATAATTTAAAATGTTGTAAAAAATCGATGTAAATTTTCTCTTTAAATTTATTTTTCTAAATAAAAAATCAGTTTAAATTTTCCCAGGAATTTTAAGAAATTTCTTTATTATCGTGAAACCTTTCAAAATCTTTTAGAAGCATCAACATTTTTTATTTCCAAATATTCAAAAATGTACGTTTTTTTCTAACTTCTTTGAAATGTTTTCAAGTTTAAATTAATTTTGAATCTTATTAAAACTTCTAAATGTCTCTTAAATTTGATCGAATTTTTTCATAAAAATTTATAATCTCGCTAATAAAAAATGTTTCTTTTAAATCGTCCCTATTA
Organism: Andricus curvator; assembly: GCA_932195095.1. Taxonomy (NCBI): domain Eukaryota; kingdom Metazoa; phylum Arthropoda; class Insecta; order Hymenoptera; family Cynipidae; genus Andricus; species Andricus curvator. The sequence continues at coordinate 51,124 of CAKNYM010044815.1, read as the reverse complement.
TTTTTCGAAATTTCAAGAAATAATTTAAAATGTTTTCAAATGTTTATAAATTTTCTTTTCTTTTTTTAGAAATCTTCAAAAATCTACACATTACATTTTTTATATCAAAGCCCTGGGCACCTTTGTTTCATTGATTATTATTATTGAATATTTCCAACAAAGTAGTTGAATCCTCGATCAAAGAAGATTAATTTTTAATCAGTTGCATCTTTAACTGGGAAACACAAATTTTGAACAAAATAGTGGAATCCTCAACAACAACATATTAATTTTCAATCCAAAAAGACGAATTTCAACCAAATAGTTCAAATTTTATCTTAAAAAATATTTTTCAGTCATGAAAGAAAAAAAAAATTCACCCAAATTATTATTTTTGGGGGATAAATGATTTAAAATACAAAATAAATATCTCGAACAAACATTTATTTTTTATTTTTATTTGTTCATTTGTTCTTAAAGTTGAATAAATATATAATTTTCTTGAGATGCTTGAGAAAATTCAAAATTTATTTTGAAGCTTTCAGATATGTCGAGAAAGTATAATTTTTTATTTTTCAGGATTTTGAACAATTTTAGGAAAAATTCAAGTCAGTTTGAAAGATATTTAGGACTTTTAGAAGTTTAAAAGATAAATATCTCTTAAAATTTAAATTGAAAAAAATTGGCCTTACATCTTCCAGATATTTTCGAAATTTGTAGAAATATTTTGAAATTATAATAATATTTTTAAACTTTTTCGAATTTTACTTAAAACTTAATCTTTCCAAATAAAAAGTAATTACAAATTTTCCCAGGAATCTCAAGAAATTTTTTATTTTTATTTTCTTGAAACCTCTCAAACTTCTTAAAAAGCTTTGAAATTTCTTTCGAAATCTTCAAAAATTTACATTTTGCTTGAAATTTTTGGAAATCTTTTCCAACTTGAAATCATTTTTTCAAAACTTTTAAGCCTTCTAAATATCTCTAGAAATTCTTCGCATTATTCCAAAATTTTTCTTGAAATTCTGAAAAATTAAAAAACTTGCCTTCAAATCTTCCAGATTCTGTTTTAACAATTTTTTAAATCTTTTGAAATGTTGAAATTTAAAAAAAATAATATCTCAAAATTAATTTTTAAAAATAAAAAATCAGTTTAAACCATCTTATGAATTATGAGACATATTTTTTATTATCGTGAAACCTTTAAAATTTTTTTTTTCAAATTTCGTATAAAATTTTGCAATCTTGCTATTAAAAAGATTTTTCTTGAAAATCTTTCCCATTCTTTTTCGAAATTTTATAAAATAATTTGAAATCTCTTGAAACATTTGTAAATTTTCTCTTAAGATACATTTTCAAAATAAAAAATCATTTTAAATTTTCTCAGGAATTTCAAGAATTTTTTTTTTTTTTTTAAGCCTTTTGAAGTTCTCAAAAATCTTCGATTTTTTTTCAAATCCATCAAAAATTTACATTTTGTTTAAAATTTTTTGAAATATTTTCAAATATCAAATTATTTTTTTCAACTATTTCCAAAACTTTTAAACTTTCTAAATGTCTTTTAAAATTCTTCCGAAAATGTTCTCAAAATTTTGAAAAATTGCTTTAAGATCTTCCAGAATCTGTTACGATGATTTAAGAAATCTTTTAAAATCTTTTGTCATCTTTTAAAATGTTTTTAAATATTCTCTTAAAATTAATTTTTCAAAATAAAAAATCAGTTTAAATTTTCCCATGAATTCTAAGAAAATTTTTTTATTATCGTCAATCCTTTCAAAATCCTTTAAAATCTTCAGAAAATTTTTTTCCATATATTTAAAAATGTACATTTTTCGAAACTTTTGAAATATTTTCAACTTTTGAATCAATTTGGAAACTTTTTAAAATTTCGAAATGCCTTAAACTTACTAGCATTTTTTATAAATCTTTGTAATCTTGCTAATTGAAAGATTTTGCTTGAAAATCTTTCATATTCTTTTTCGAAATTTTAGAAAATAATTTAAAATCGGTTTAAATTTCTGTAAATTTTCTCTAAAAAATTAATTTTCAAAATAAAAAATTATTGTACATTTTCCAAGGAATTTTAAGACATTTTTTTATTATCTTGAAACCTTTTAAAAATCTTAAAAAGCTTCTTCATTTTTTGAATTTTCAAAAATCTACAAATTAGATTTTGTATATCAAAATTCTGAACACCTTTCTTGAATTGATTATTATTATTGAATATATTATTTAGATAACCATACATTTCTCATGAACTTGAAGTTTGCACATTCTTATTTTAAACGGGAAAAAGGAATGACAGCTTCATTCAATCATAAACGCGGGTTTCTCGACAAAAATATGATACGCTCCTTACTTTTAGGTGGGATTTGTTGGAAGTGGTAAGAAGGATATACGTCAGGGATAATAGATTTTCATCCATGGAGAGGAGGTGAGAAGGAGTTATCTCATGGGATAATAAGTGACAGGAGAGGTAGGGGAACCATAGGAGGGAGTGAGAGGAAATGTTGCCATTTTTGGTAGAGGAGGGATGTATGGTGGATAGATTTCGAGGGAGGTGAAAGGATGGTGTGAGGTGTCTATCTCATAAGATAGAGAGAGATAGCAGGTTGGAAGCGTGATCTGAAGAGTACCAGAGGAGGGAGTGAGAGGATAAATATCGAGGGAGGTGGAAAGGGGGAGTGATGTATCTATCTCCTAGGATAGAAAGAGATAGCGAGTTAAGCGGGTGTTTTTGATTTTTATTCTCTCCTGAAAAGAATTTAATTAGAGGTCTGGTTCAGTTAGTGGTGGGAGAGGGGAGAAGTTAGTCAGTGTGTCGGCTGAGAGGGCTGGTATGCCAGCTGTCTCAGCGGAAACGGGCAGGCTGGTATGCCAGCTAACCCGTTAGCGGAGGAAAAAGGGGGGGGGGAAGTTAAATGACCAGAGAAAAACAAAGAATTGTGTTTGAGTGAATTTTCTTTATTTCTAGTAGTTTCTTACTATGGTTGATTACAGAGAAAAGCCGAAAAGTAAAGCTTGTTGTAGTTTTAGTCACTTCCTCACAAGAGGGCGAAGGCGATGCGTCGACAATTGTCCTCTGGCTGGCTTCCAGCTGGAGGACTCTTTGGTCGAGAGAGTTCTGTAGATTTCGTTCGCGTTGTTGGTCACGGCAATGGCTTGCACATGAAAACCTAGGGCTGGTTACCAGCTGTAGGCACCTGTGGCTGGCTTCCAGCTGTAGGGTTTAAGTGAAAGGGACTCTGGCTACCAGCTCCCCAACACTTTCTGCCGTTCTGGGCCCGTGCGCGCCCTTTTAACGGGGAGGCTGCGTGGGCGTTGCGTGGGAGTCGAGCAGAGAGGGTAGAAAATCGATGGAGGGAGATGCGCGCGTCGAGCTACGCGCACGCTCTTCTCGCGTCTCTCATCTCTACTCGCCCTGACGCCTTGCTGACGTCACTCCACGGAGTACCTATTTCTCTCTCTTTCTAACTTGCGGGTCTAATTACTAATTATTATAATTTAAAATGGTTGCCTATTGAATGAATAAACGTCGCCTGCGAGAGTGTTTCAAATCTACCAATAAAAGAGTCTCGCTGTATGCGAGCCGCGTATAACAAATAGTTTCAAATAGTTTCTAGTTATTTCGAGATGGTTCGAGAATTAATCGAAAATGGAGCCATGCGCTTTTTAATAAATGGATTTTTATGTGATTTTGAAGATTTCAAAAGATTTCACGGAAATTGAAAGAATTTTAAGGGATTTTTACACGATTTGAATAAGGAATTTTTCTAAATTTTAAAGGGAATTCACTGGATTATGGATATAAATGTATCCGCGTGGAAACAAGGAGAAACTATATGATGTGATCCAGATTTCACGAAATTCAAATCGTATAATGTCTAAAAAGTATTTTTTAATATGTGTCTCATATTTATATCAGATCTAATATTAATGAAGTTGATAGTTTCTTTACCCTAAAAAACAGGTTCAAAAAGCAATTAAAGAACTTGAAAACACTTGAAATTTTGCTTTTATTTGTTAAAATTTCTTTGTTACACACGTATTACAACAAGATCCACTGTTAAGGGTGGAACACGTGAAAGTAACAAGAATTATTATTGAAACAATTTCACTCCACCGCGCCCCCCATTCCTACTGTTGTTAGCATCTTCTTGCAGTGGGCTCCAGATTTATGCTTATTTTTAAGGCATTTTTTAACGCATGCCGTAGCCTTTTCCACGTTTTTTTTATCCAATTCAAGGAATGCCTTAACAGCTTCATCGCAGCACTTGTCCGCAGCCTGTAAATAGAAAAAAAAATATCTTTTTTATATTTATTGTTAAAATATCTTTTATGTGGTGGCAGATAGCCATTGAAATTTTAGCCCAATATAGAAAAATTGACATTTTTCTCCCACCCTGGGATTAAAAAATTTCAAAGTTAAATATTAATTTCTCTTTTGTTGACAATGAATTTTTTAAACTGGAAATTTAACTATTTCAGTTATTGTACTTATTATTTCCATTGGAAATTCATCTTTTTTGGATAAAAATTTTATTTTTTGGTTGAGGATTCGTCTTTTTTCGTTAAAAACTAATTCTTTCAATTGAAAATTTAACTATGACATTTTTGGTAAAATTGATCTTTTTTAGTTGAAAATTCATAGATTTTGTTTAAAATTCGTCTTTTTTCAAAAAAAATTAATCTTCTTTGTTGAAAATTCATCACTTTGGTTTCAAATTGCACTATTATGGTTGACATTTGGTCTATTACATATTTTCTTGAGAATTCATCTTTTTGGATAAAAATATTATTATTTGATTGAAAATTCAACTATTTTGTTGAAAAATTGTTTTTTGGTTGAATTTAACTGTTTTTGATTTAAAATGAAAATCTTTTTTTATTGAAATATCAACTAATACATTTTTTGTTAAGAAGTTTCCTTTTTTCGTTCAAAATTATTTTTTCATTAAAAGAAAATAATTTATGTATTTTGTTAAAAGTTCGTCTTTTTTGGTGAAAAATTATCTTTTGAATTTTAAACTTTTAAAATTAAAGCTTAAAAAACTGTTCATTCGAACGCTAAATAATTTACGCGTATAAAATGGAAGCTTTTAACACTTTTCAACTTAAATTTTTTAAATTAAAAGCCGTTATACGACAAATTTTTATTTTTTATACTTTTAATTTATAAATTTTCAAAATTATATAATTTCAAGCAATTTTAGGCTAGAAACATTAAGTTATACATTAAAATTTGTGTTGATGTCTTTTCAAATATTCTCTTAAAAATTTGTTCCAAAAAAATTATTTAAAAAATCTCCAGGAATCTAATAATAATATTATTAACTTGGAACTCGAATTTTTCCTACAATTAAAAAATAATCTTGCAACAGTAAAACTGTTCAACCAAACATGGAATAGTTAAATTTTCAGTTAAAAGTTTAAT
>CAKNYM010044815.1:32792-45311 GCA_932195095.1 Andricus curvator | reverse complement strand
TGTTCAACCAAACATGGAATAGTTAAATTTTCAGTTAAAAGTTTAATTTTCAATAATAAAAACTCATTTTGAACCAAAACGATTAATTTTCTACCAAAAAGATTAATTTTTAATAAAATATATGAATTTTTGACCAAATAGTGGAATTTTCAACTGCAGAAGATAAACGTTCAACCAAACATGGAATAATTAAATTTTCATTTTAAAAAATCATTTTTAAAATGTTAACAAAATCGTTAAATTGTGTCAAAGTAGTTCCACTTAGTCGATTTTTTACTAAACTTCCTATCGTTTATCGCCTTGCTAATGCACAATTTTTCATCAAGCAAATTCACTTTTTCTTCAGTATTGTGAAAATAATGGTTATAACATAACAAAGATGTAATTTTTTGAACATCTTCAGATATAATATTTTTTAATTTCCATATCGAGTTTGCTCATTTTTTTATTCAACTTTTTTGGCCAACGACGTATACGAATTAAATATTTGAACTAATACTTCTGAATATCTGAGAAAAAAATCTTCAATCGAAAAAAATTGACTTGATTCAAAGAAATTATCGTAGTCAACTTTTAACATCAAATAAATGTTTTTCTCGATTCTACAAACAATTATGTATCTGGAAAAAATATTTCTTTTGCTAAAAGAAACCTAATTTACATTATCCATAGATGAATGAATTACTTAATTCAAAGAATCGATTCGATTGTAATAAGTAAATATTTAGGTTAAAAATGTGAATCGTGACAAATAGAAAAGTATGTCATGATGAAAGAACGCGATTGTTAAAATTTTAAGCTAATATTGAAACAATAAGAAGGCAGAATTGTGAAATTTGTCCATAGCTAAAGTCACATAAGCCTGGATCGTACTATCTCACATCCAGAAAATCATCGTATTTACAAGTTTCCACATCAAAATGAAAAAAACAAGAATTATTTACACATTTATTCTATGTCACCTTACTTTATTCACTTAAAAAATAATCCCTTTAATGCTCGTCTACCTGAAAAACGTCACGTACACCATGTGATATCGATAACAAATTGACTTTAGCAAAATAAATTTCGGATTTTTTAAATATTTGATTCGTGACGTGCTAAGACATTACTATTTTATTATTTAAGCACTCAATTACCAAACTTTTTTTTAGGAATTAATGTTTTTTAGATTCTTCCCTGGTGGGGAAATTTGTCCAAAAAAGTAGAGAAAACTAAAACTATTTTTACAGGAATCTATAAATAAATACAATAAATTACAACCAAAATTACAAGAACGCACAAATTTTTTCTATTATTGAGACGGATTTTGTACTTTTTTGTATTTTTATGTAAATTGTTTTATTTTACTGTAGTTGTAATTTTCTACAAGAATGTACAAAAAAATTACAACTACAAGAATCTACAGGAATTTACATGTTTTGCAGCCAAAAAGTTTTTTTTTCGACCTAGGATGACAAATATTTAGAATATTGCAATGAGATTATTTTAAATTAAGATGCGATCATGCATACACCCGTGGAGAAATTTCCCAATTTGATCCTGATTCCCGACGTGGCCCCGATCGGGTTATACAATTATCAAGTTAGTATTAATTATTGTAGGTATTTTTTTAATCTGTTTAGAGTTTATACTTATTTAGATTTTAATTTGCCGCGCTAATCTCGAATGTATTCGATTAGACTTCCATTCGATTATTTGGCAACGAACGGACGAAAGGAAGACAACGTTGTAAAAGTGACGAACAGTAAACCGATAAACCGGTCAAGTCATGTGGATAAATCGCTTTAAATAATTCTCAATTCACCTTGTTAATCATTTACGCAAAGTTTTTGGACCGGGAGGTGTTCATATCAAACTAGAATTATCCAGCTCTCTAAGATTTTCGACAGTGAACTTTGAGAAAGCGTCGACAACTTTTTGGCATTATAACCTTACTTTTTTATACATTGCTTCACGTGCCAAAAAACTTTTCAATCAAATTGTCGAATTTTCAAACAAAAAAGATTGAAGTTCAATCAAATATTAGAATTTTCAAGAAGAAAAACAAATTTTTTAGAAAGCAGTTTTGTTCTTAATCAAAAAAGTTTATTTACATCTAAAAAAGCTAACTTTTCTACAATGAAAGCTGATTTTTCAACAAAAGAGTAAAGTTTTTAAGCTAAAAAGTCTAATATTATAGAAAACAGTGACATTAATTTATACATTAAAATTTGTTTTGAAGTCTTTTCAAATATTCTCTTAAAAATTTGTTTGAAAAAACTTATTTAAAAAATCTCCAGGAATCTAATAATAATATTATCAACTTGGAACTCGAATTTTTCCTACAATTTTTTTGAAATCCAGCAACAGTAAAAAATCTACCTTAAAATCATCTAGATTCTTTTTTGACAATTTTTGAAATCTTATTAAATATTCTTTTAAAATTAATTTCTCAAAAACGAAATTATTGTTAGTTTTTCTAGGAATTGGTATACACATTTTCTATTTATTTAAAACCTTTTCAATTGCTTAAAAAGCTTATAAATGTTGTGCTCGAAATCTCCAAGAATCTACATTGTGTATTAAATGGTTTGACATTTTTACACGTTTTAGATTATTTTTGAATCTTTTCAAAACTTCTAAATATATTTTAAATTCGCTCGATTATTTTCCAAATTAATAATTGTTCAACTGTCATTTATTAATCAAAAAAGTTTGTTTTCCATTTTTTGAAATATTCTCTTAAAATTAATTTTTCAAAATCAATAATCATTAAAAATTTTCCCAGCAAAATTAAGAATTTATTTTTATTTTCTTAAAACCTTTAATGATCCTTGAAAAGCTCCAAAATTTTATTTCGAAACCTTCAGAAATCAAAATTTAGTTTTTTATTTTTCAAAATATTTTCCAGTTTTTAATTAAGTTTGGATTTTCTCAAAACTTGTAAATATCTCTTAAACTAACTCAAATTTTTTCCAAATTGATAATTGTTCAACTGTCATTTATTAATCAAAGAAGCTTGTTTTGAATCTTTTTAAATATTCTCTTAAAATTATTTTTTCCAAATAAAAAATAATTTTAAATTTTCCCAGCAAAATTAAGAATTTATTTTTATTTTCTTAAAACCTTTAAAGATCCTTGAAAAGCTTCAAAATTTTATTTCGAAACCTTCAGAAATTTAGTTTGATATTTTCCAAAATATTTTCCTCTTTTAAATTAAGTTTGGATTTTCTCAAAACTTGTAAATATCTCTTAAAGTAACTCAATTTTTTTCCAAATTGATAATGGCTCAATTGTTATTTCTGCATAAAAATTCAATAATTTCACTTACATTTATTAAAAATATGTTAAGTAGAACAATTAAAATTTTAACGTTCAAAGATTAAGTTTAACACTCTGAAATATTAACGATTCAAGGCTTTCTATTTTAAATAGTTCAGTGTCAAATTGTTTAGTTTTTAATATTTGATTTAAATACAAAAGTGAAATATTACTGAATGAAAAAAAAATGTCATCCTTATTTAAAAAAATTCAAATTCAATGGTTAAAAATGTGATATTTTAGATTGAAACAATATTTGAATAGGATTTAGAATTGAATAAGAGCGTTAAATTATGAATCTATTAATTTGAAATTGTTGTCCTGTAAAATCAATTATTGTTCAATTTTCAATAATGGAACTGCAGTTCAATGTGATTTATTATAATAACAAGAATTCTTGGCAAAAGCATATTATTTTTTTTAATTGTAGTTTCTTGTAGAAACTTATATATTACATATCTTACAAAAAGTTACAGTAAAGTACAAGTCGAAATATTGATGCGGATTCTAGAAGTATTGTTTGTAAAAATTTATATTTTTTTCTTATTTTCTACAATAATTTACTTAAAATTAAAAGTTTTTTTATGACGTCAAACACCTCAATTAAAAAAAAAAGTAAAATCCTGTAGTTTTCTGTAATACCTTGTAGATTTTTACAACAAAGTAAAAAAATATTAATAAAAAGTTATACAAATTTTTGAATTGTAGAAATTTATACTTTATTGTTAATTTTTTACTTTTCTATCAGAAAATAAAAGAAAAAACACTCAGAGAAATGTCCTCTTGTGACAAAAGGATGTTTCTTGACGTAAATGGAATTTCCTCTTAAATTTAAGGTTGAGAGTATTTTTATTTGTCTCAACAGGAATTCTTTTGCAGCAAAAATTTTCCTCATGCGACTAACTTCACCTACTCTTGCAGACAAATAATTCTGTTTGTGTAAAAAATATATTCACCTCGTTCAAAACAAAATAGGTAAGAGGACCATGCTTTTGTTTCAAGACAACTTTTTCTCTGAGTGAAATTAGCTATTTGTATTTAACTGTATTTTGGTGCTAAATTTTGTACACTTTTTTACAAAAAAGTACAGATTTTAACAAAAAATTACAGTTGTAGAAATGTTGTCCTTTCTTGTGAACATTTTTTCCACCAGGTTTGTTTAGTGACTGCTTAGGTTCGACATTAAATAAATAAATTTTTATATAAAACTGGATTGGAAAAGAGAGCACATATTGTGTTTGCAATACATTTTAAATAATATTTTCGTATGTACCTTAGTATCCTTAGTTTGGTCGGCTGTATCGTAACACTTGTTGCATTGGTCCGCTGCAGTACTATAGTTATCCATGAATTTTCCATCACCAGTGTTGTCAGCAACATTCATACAATTCCCTTGTAACATTGTTATATCGAGAGACTCTGCTCCTTTTGGTTTCAAAGCGTCAGTTGTATCCTAGTAAGAAAGAAGAATAAACGATTAGACATATTTAACAAATTTTCAAATTAAACAATTATTTAGGGATTAAAAATTATTTTCACCAACTGACATAATAATGGCTTTGTAAGTTGTCTAAGGCCGCAGTAAGTTTTCTTTCACTTTCTGGACGTAGCATACTAGATGCCTTGTCATCACCCTTCTTGGCTGAGTCATCTGCGAAGACTATCTGTAACGATTGGAAATATTATGTTTAAAACCTTATTGTTTAATTTGTAATAGATTTAATGTAAACCCTGGTGGAAAAAATTTTTACAAGAAAGTACAACATGAATAATACAAACAATAAAGTAGCCTCGGAATGGACTGAAACTTTGATTGACGAAATGCATACACACGGTAAACGTAAAGGTCGAGTTTCAGGCGATGAATGGAGACTGGGTGTTTGGAATGCTAGAGGAGTAAATGATCTTAATTGTAAGAGAACTACGAGAAACCATGCACACAAAGAAACTAGATATTTTATGTGTACCTGAGACGAAGAAAAAGGGTTGCGAAAGTAGAAACATAGAAAATGGGATGTTGAAAGGCGGTTTTGAAATATGGTCAGGAGTAGGTAGTGAATCACATGGTAGTCTAGCGGTCGGTTTGATTATGAATGAAAAAGCAAGACAGCATCTCAAAGATCAAGGATATGTATGGCCCAGATTGCTGTGGCTTAGAATGAAGTAGGAAGCAGAAGATTATTTATTGTAGCGTGCTACACCCCAGTTGATAGCGATCCGAGCGAAGTCAAAGACGCCTTCTGGGACACTTTAAATGATACAATAAGTACTTGTGATAAAGGTGAAGGACTCATTCTGCTAGGAGATATGAACGGATGGGTCGGCGTCCAACGTCAGGATACAGATCCAGAAAGGGTGCTAGGTAATTTTGGGAATCCAACAAGAAAAAATTATAATGGGGAAAAATTAGTTAGCTTATGCTTAGAAAAGGGCCTATTTAATACAAATACTTGGTTTCAACATAAAATGATCCACACGTACATCTGGTGTAAAGGAAATAACCACAGTATAACTGGCTTCATTATTGCGGATGAAAGACTAAGAGAACTAGTTGAATATAACATACAAGAGTCATGAGGGGTTCCGAATGCAATACTGATCATTACCTTGTAGTTTCCAAAATAAACTTAGGGCGGGGATGGAGAAGAAAGAGAGCAAAAAAAACGAGACAAACGTGAATCAAGAATGAAAATTTACAGAAACCGGAAATGCGATAGATTTTCAGGATAAGATAAACGAACGCATAGATCAGGCAACTTGGGTGACACTAATAGAAAAAAATAAAAATATAGAGGCCACATCAGTCTTGCTTGTGGATGTCATTGTGAGGAGTGCGACTGAAGTCTGTGGTACGGCGGTTGTAGGAAGAAAATCTGATGATGCATGGTGGAATGATGAAATCGAGGCAGCCCAAAAAAAAAGAAAGAAGCGTACGAGAGAACGCTGAACATCACAGGTCTTAGCGATGAGGAGAGAAGAAGGCTCCAAAATGATTACAGACACAAAAATAGGAAAGTTAAACGACTAGTTAAGGAAAGTAAAGATAAAATCAGAACAGAAGAAGAGAAGAAAATACAAAACGACTTCGAAGGGAGCAAAAAACTAATATTTAAAAAGATGAAGGCATGTAAAAATACAGAGTTTCTCAGCATGAGAAACAGCAAAGGTGAAATGCTATATGATACAGACGGGATAGTAGCCGCTTTAAAAGACTATTTTAAAGAATTATTAGGAGGTGAAGATATAGGGCAACATAACTGCGACATAGAACATAATGCATCAGAAAACCCAATTGAGAAAGTCTGTGTCACTGAGGTTAGAGATATAATTAAAAACTTAAAGAACGGTAAGGCTGCTGGTGTAGACAGTATTAGCGCTGAAATGCTCAAATACGGTGGCGAGTACATACCTCACAGGTTGTGCGAATTGATAAATTTATGTATCGAGACGGGGGAAGTCCCAGACGATTGGAGAAAAGCCATTATCGTACCAATATACAAAAGAAAGGGAGATAAAAGCAACTGCAGTAATTACAGAGGTATCAGCTTACTAAGTACCGTAAGTAAAATATACTCAAAAATACTTATTCGTAGGGTAATCAAAATCACAGAAGAAAAGATATGAGAAGTCCAAAGTGGATTTATGCCAGGAATATCATGCACAGATCAGATATTTAGCCTAAGACAGATCACAGAAAAAAGCTTGAGAGTAGGAAAGAAATTTTTCTGTGCATTTGTTGACCTAGAAAAAGCACTTGACAAGGTGAATAGAAATAAACTTTGGGAAGTCCTTAAAGAGTACGGAGTCAATGGGTGGCTCCCACAAGCTCATGGCTGTTTATCATATTTATGGATAAGTGTCTAAGAATGGCCCTCTTCGACGAAGAAGGTGTAGATCTCGAAACAGTGAAGGTACGTGGGTTAGCTTTCGCAGATGACAAGATTATTATGGCAGAATCAGTCGAGGACTTGCAAAGAATGTTGAATAAACTTAATACAAGCATGAAGAACATGGGCCACAAAATTAACGTAAATAAAACAAAAATCATGGTGTTTGAGGGGAAAAGTGAGAAAACAATATGCAACATTGTCCTAAATAATGAAAGATTAGAACAAGTTGACAAGTACGTATATCTGGGTAGCCTATTCACTAGCGACGGAAAAATAGATGGGGAGTTTGATAGGCGCATAAATAAGGGTAATAAGGTTATCGGTAGAGCAGGGTCCATTCTCAGAAATAAAAACATATAAAAAAAAAAAAAATCGCCATACGTAATTCTATATTCGTACCGAATTTACTATACGGTTTCGAGACATGGACCTGTCAAGAAAAGAAAAGGAGTAAAATTAACGCGATTGGCATGAAACCTCTGCGCACAATATGCAGAAAAACACTGATGGACAAAATCCAAAACGAGATAATCCTCAAAGAATGTGGTACAGGAGAGACACTAGTTGACACATGGGAAAGAAATCAGTTAAGATGGTTCGGACATGTTGAAAGAATGAAAGATGAACGACTGACCAAACAAGTGTATAAAGGTAAAGTAAATGGCAGAATGCCCAGAGGTAGACCGCCGAAAAAATGGTCAGAATCTGTGAATGAGACATTAATCCGAAGAGACATAAGAAGCCATAGAAACACAAGAGCTTGCATGCAAAAATGCATGGACGTGAAGGAAGCTAGAGTAGTATGCCAGGACAGAAAAGTGTGGCGACAAATAGTTTGTAAACAGAGTGACAATAGAATGAATGACGCCTGAAACAATGACCTTGGATACTAATGTGCCCAAGATCGCTAGAGAGATTGGTCAGCAACCTGGGTCGGAGCAGTGTTGCGGAACGAACGTGTCATTTAAATAAATAACACGAGAATTCTAGATCAATCTAAAATATCTATAACCTACACACTACTATTTTCCAACCGAACAAGTCCCGCCTACCCCGAAAGACTTAATAGCATAATAATAATAAATAATAATTTGACTTTTCATTCAAAATGAGCAATTATAAATCAAATATTAAAAATGTAACAATTTTAAACTGGATTATTTGCCTTGGATCGCTAATATTTCAGAGTGTTAAATTTAAACTTTGAACCTTACAATTTTAATTGTTCTATTTAACAAACTTTTAATAAATGTAAGGGAAATTATTAAATTTTGATGCATAAATAACAATTGCACAATTACCAATTTGGAAAAAATTTGACTTAGTTTAAGGAATATTTACAAGTTTTGAGAAAATCCAAACTTAATTAAAAACTGGGAAATATTTTGATAATTAAAAAACTAAATTTTGATTTCTGAAGGTTTCGAAATACAATATTGGAGCTTTTCAAGGATCTTTAAAGGTTTTAAGAAAATAAAAATAAATTCCTAATTTTGCTGGGAAAATTTTAAATGATTTTTGATTTAGAAAAATTAATTTTAAGCGAATATTTCAAAAAATTCAAAACAAAACTTTTCTAATTAATAAATAACAGTTGAACAATTATTAATTTGGAAAATAATCGAGCGAATTTAAAATATATTTAGAAGTTTTCAAAAGATTCAAAAATAATTTAAAACATGTAAAGATTTCAAACCATCTAATACACAATGTAGATTTTTGAAGATTTCGAACACAAAATTTATAAGCTTTTTAAGCAATTTGAAAGGTTTTAAATGAATAAAAAATGTGTGTCAAAATTCCTAGAAAAACTATCAATAAATTTGTCAAAAAAGAATCTGGATGATTTTAATTTAGTTTTTTTTACTGTTGCAGGATTTAAAAAAAAATTGTAGGTAAAATTTGAGTTCCAAGTTAATAATATTATCATTAGATTCCTGGACAATTTTTAAAATAATTTTTTTAAAGCAAATTTTTAAGAGAATATTTGAAAAGACTTCAGAACAAATTTTAATGTATAAATTAATGTTCCTAGCCTAAAATTGTTTAAAATTATATAATTTTGAAAATTTATAAATTAAAAGTATAAAACTATAATTTTTTGTTAAAATTACCTTTTTTGTAAAAAAATGTACAAAATTTAACAACAAAATACAGTTAAACACAAATAGCTAATTTATTTTTTCTTGTATTTTCTGGTAGTAAAGTAAAAAAATTAACAATAAAGTATAAGTTTCTACAATTCAAAAATTTGTATAACTTTTTAATAATATTTTTTGTTAAATTTGTTGTAAAAATCTTCAAGGCATTACAAAAAACTACAGGATTTTTTTTTAATTGAGGTATTTGACGTCATAAAAACACTTTTAATTTTACGTAAATTATTGTGGAAAATTACAAAAAAATATAAATTTTTACAAACAATACTTCTAGAATCCGCATCAACATTTCGACTTGTATTTGGTAAATTTCTGTAAGATACGTAATATATAAGTTGCTACAAGAAACTACAATTAAAAAAAAATAATATACTTTTGCCAAGAATTTTTACTCAGTAGATAAAAAAATGTATTGAATTTTGATGCATAAATAGTAATTGAAAATTATCATTTTGGAAAAAATTTGAAGATTTCCAAGGATCTTTAAAGGTTTTAAGAAAATAAAAATAAATTCTTAATTTTGCTGGGAAAATTTTAAATGATTTTTTATTTTGAAAAATTAATCTTAAGAGAATATTCAAAAAGATTGAAAACAAACCTTTAATGACAGTTGAACAATTATTAATTTGGAAAATAATCGAGCGAATTGAAAATATATTTAGAAGTTTTGAAAAGATTTTGAACCCAAAATTTATAAGCTTCTTAAGCAATTTAAAAGGTTTTGAATGAATAAAAAATGTGTATCAAAATTCATAGAAAAACTAACAATAATTTCTTTTTTTTGAGGAATTAATTTTAAAAGAATATTTAATAAGATTTCCAAAATTGTCAAAAAAGAATCTGGATGGATGATTTTAAGGTAGTTTGTTTACTGTTGCAGGATTTTTTTTAAATTGTAGGAAAATTTCGAATTCCAAGTTAATAATATTATTATTAGATTTCTGGAGATTGTTTAAATTATTTTTTTTTTATACAAATGTTTAAGAGAATATTTAAAAAGGCTTCAAACCAAATTTTAAATTATACATTAATGTTTCTAGTTTAAAATTGCTTGAAATCATATAATTTTGAAAATTTATAAATTAATAGTATGAAAGTTAAAAATTTGCAGTTTAGCGGCTTTTGATTACAAAATTTTCAGTTGAAAAGTGTTAAAAGCTGACATTTTATACGCGTAAATTATTGAGCGTTTGAATGAACAGTTTTTAAGCATTAATTTTAAAAGTTTAAAATTCAAAAGTATGTTGAGTGTCTTAATTTGTGGTTCACTTTTTATAACTTCAAGCGAAAAATTTTTTATCTTCAAGAGTTCGAACCTTTTAATTTCAATGACTGTGATGAATTCTTTCTCAATTGTTCAATTTTTGTCTTCAGTCAAAAAGTTTTTTTTTTCGGATTAGGATGACACATATTGAGAATATTGCAATTACATAATTTCAAATGACATATATGGTATCCAATCAATTGCTATATATTTTTAAAAAAACTTCAAACGTATACATGATCGCATCTTAATTAAAAATTATCTCATTCCAATATTCTAAATATTTGTCATCCTAGGTCGAAAAAGAAAAACTTTTTGGTTACAAAAAATGTAAATTTCTTTACATTCTTGTGGTTGTAATTTTTGAGTAAATTCTTGCAGAAAATTACAACTACAATAAAATACAACAATTTACATAAAAATACAAAAAGTACATAATTCGTCTCAATAATAGAAAAAAGTTGTACGTTCCTGTAATTTTGGTTGAAATTTTTTGCATTTATTTGTAAATTTCTGTAAAAATAGTATTAGTTTTCTGTACTTTTTTGTAACAACTTTTCCACCAGGGTTCATTTTGCTGTTAACGGTGTTCTTCCAAATCACGGCAGAATATGAGGTGTATTAATTCAAGAAGAGTCGGTAGCAGTCGGGTAATTGATATGTATTTTGTAAAAATTTGGGACTTACTTGAAAGGCACAGAGAGCCAATAAGCCGAAGATCGCACACTTCATGATCGAATATTTCGTTTAATTTCTTCTTTCTCGCAAAGATGAATCAGAACGGTTTGATCTCAGTCTGCAAAGCTGCCTTTTTATACTAAATATGTACTTATCACGTGGACTATTTATGTAGTTGACGGAAGGGGAAAGATTGATCAAATTATCATGACTTGAAATCTCGCGAAGGTATAACGTTGGGAGAACAAATATATGTTTTTTTGGAAATCATTGCTGAAATTGTGAAAATACGCTGATATTATTTGTTATACGACAACATGTTTACGACGCAGAAAAGCTAGCCGAAATTCCATATGAGGCTAAATTCCAGTGATGGGTAACTTACTTTTTGAAAGGAACTACTTATAGTTATCGTTACCAATTCAAAATTTACCTTTTTCTTAGTTGCATTTTCCGAAAATAGTAACTGTCGTTACCTTTTTATTTACTTTTGTATTTTAGAAATATATATCCAAATTTAATTTGTACAAAACTTTATTCATAACTTTCGAGTGATAGTTGTTGCAATTCTTAATGAAAGTCGTAGGCTAGTCATGACCCACATAATATTTCTAAAACAAGGAATGTTTAAAAGATGTACAAAATTTGTATGACCAACAGAAATTTTTTTTCGTAAATGTTGAATTTTCAAAAAATATATGAATTTCCATATAAAAAAAAAATTAATATCCAACCAAATAGTTGAACCTTTAGCTAAACAATATAAATTTCGAACAAAAAATGGAATCGTTAAATTTGTATTTAAAAAAATGAATAAATTTTCAACAAAGTAGTTCAACTTTCAACCAAAAATGATGAATTCTCAATGAAGAAGGTAAGAGTTGAAATTTCAACCAAAAAAGATTTTAATTTTGAATCCGGTACAGTTGAACTCAACCAAAAAAGACGAATTTCCAACAAAACTAGAGCCTTATACGCGCGCTCCGCGCGCGACCAATTTATTTACATGTATTTATTTTATATGGAAATGAATTTCAATAAAATACCATGAAATTAATTTTTACTTCAATAATTTTGATTTTTACACGGCTTCGCATGGATACCATATCACGATGCAGAATAAATAATTCTGTAAAAAATTGAGCCTATTAGTTGAAAAATAGACAGACTCTAAATTGTGTAATCGAAATTGTTTAAATAATTAATAATTCTTGTAAATTTACAA
>CAKNYM010044815.1:0-24651 GCA_932195095.1 Andricus curvator | reverse complement strand
ATGGTAACTTACAATAGATTACCCAAAATTCATTTTTAAAAATTTCCATAAATTTCCGGAAATTTATTTAAAATTTCGGTCATATATGGTAATTTTACAGGTAAATATGGTAACTTACCAAAATTTCATTTTTTTAAATTTTCATAAATTTCCGGAAATTTATGAAAAATTTCGGTCTTTTATAGTAATTTTACAGGTAAATATGGTAAGTTAACAAACATTCATTTTTAAAAATTTCCATAAATTTCCGGAAATTTATAAAAAAATTCGGTCATTTATGGTAATTTAACAGGTAAATATGGTAACTTACTATAGATTACCCAAAATTCATTTTTAAAAATTTCCATAAATTTCCGGAAATTTATGAAAAATGACGTTCATTTATGGTAATTTTACAGGTAAATATGTTAACTTACCCAAAATTCATTTTTAAAAATGTCCATAAATTTCCGGAAATGTATGAAAAATTTCGGCCATTTATGGTAATTGTACAGGTCAATATGGTAACTTACCATGAATTGCCCAAAATTCATTTTTGAAAATTTTCATAAATTTCCGGAAATTTATGAAAAATTTCGGTCATATATGATAATTTTACAGGTAAATATGGTAACTAACCAAAAATTCATTTTTAAAAATTTCCGGAAATTTATGAAAAATTTCGGTCATTTATGGTAATTCTACAGGTAAATATGGTAATTTACCAAAAATTTATTTTCAAAAATTTCCATAAATTTCCGGAAAATAAAAAATTTCTAGAAGTATTGTTTGTAAAAATTTATATTTTTTTTATAATTTTCTACAATATTTTACGTAAAATTAAAAGTTTTTCGATGACGTCAAAGACCTAAATTAAAAAATGTAATATCCTGTAGTTTTCTGTAATACCTTGTAGATTTTTACAACAAAGTAAAAAAATATATTAATAAAAAGTTATACAAATTTTTGAATTGTAGAAACTTATACTTTATTGTTAATTTTTTTACTTTTCTGCAAGAAATTACGAGGAAAAAAATTATCTATTTGTATTTAACTGTATTTTGTTGTTAAATTTTGTACATTTTTTTACAAAAAAGTACAGATTTTAACAAAAAATTACAGATACAGTAAGGTGACATAGAATAAATGTGTAAATAATTCTTGTTTTTTTTCATTTCGATGCGGAAACTTGTAAATACGATGATTTATTGGAAGTGAGATAGTATGATTCAGGCTTATGCGACTTTAGCTATGGACAAATTTCACAATTCTGCCTTCTTATTGTTTCAATATAGCTATATATACAGTTCTAAAAAAATAATATCTTTTCACAAAACAATTAGTAGTTAGTTTAAACTAACTAACTAAATTTTCTAAGAGATAAGAAAAATTAAATTATGGGCAAAAACTTATTTTGAAGAATTCGAGAAAAATAGAAGGTTTTTAATAATTGTGAAAGATTTGAGGAGATTAAATTTTATTCAAGATTTTTGGGAAATTTTGAAATGGTTTAGGTTTTATTTTAAAGGAATAATTTTAAGCTTTAAAGATTTAAAAATGTGTGGAAAAAGAATATGGAAGACTATGAGGCAATTTTTTTAATTTTTCAGGATTAAACAAATTTTAGGTAAACTGAATTTTGCAGGGTGTAAAGAGAATGAAAAAAATGTTCTCAAGATTCATGGGAAAATTTTTAATGATTGTTTTCTGATGAATTCTAGAGAAAATTGAACAAGATTACAAAACATTTTTAATTATTTCCTAAAATTTTTAAAAAGACTAAAATATTTTAAGATTTTTTAAGATTTTCGCAATTTTCCTATATCACATATTTTTCGAAAAAATTTGAGTAAGTTTAAGAGATATTCAGAAGTTTTGAAACGATTTAAAAATAACTAAAACTTGTGAAGATTTTTTAAAAATTTTGTAAGGTTTAACGAAAATAAAGTTTGTAGGTTCTTAGGAAAAATTGAAATTATTTTTCATTTCGCAAGATTAATTTTAAGGGATTATATAAAAAGATTTTAAAATATTACAAAAGATATCTAAAATTGTCAAAGAAGAATCTGAAAGATTTTAGGGCAATTTTCATAATTTTTCAGGATTGAAAAAAAATTCAGGAAAAATTCGAATAATTTTCAAATATTAGAACGTTTAGAAGGTCTGAAAAGATTAAAAATCGAATTTTCTTAAGATTCGTGTGAAAATTTTAAATAATTTTTCATTGTGAAAAATTAACGTTAAGAGAAAATTAGAAAAGGTTTTTAAACATTTCAAACGATTTCCTGAAATTTCGAAAAAGGTTCTAGAATATTTTAAAGCAAACTGTTTCAATTTGGTAAGATTAAAAAATTAAAAAATTAAATCGAGTAAATTCAAGAAATATTTAGAAGAATTGAAGAGATTCAAAAAGAATTTTAAACTTCAAAACATTTTTAGAAATGTAGATTTTCAAAGATTTCAAAAAAATAACTTTACAAGCTTTAAAAGAGTTTCGAAAGGTTTCAAGAGAATAAACAAATTTTCTTGAAATTCCCGGGAAAATTTAGAAGATTATAAGGCAATTTTTTTACATTGTGAACGATTTTTCAAAATAAAAAAAATCGCGGCAGTTAAAAATATTTTTAGGAATTTAAGACTTTTTAAATAGATTAGAAAGATTTAAAAACTTGAAAACATTTCCGAAAATTTATCAAATATCTCGAATTTTTCCTAATACTTTGTAAAATCCTATAAAATAAAAAAAATGTCTTAAAAATCTTCTAGATTCTTTTTTAACACATCTGAAATATTCAAAAATCTATTTTAATTTCTTCAAGAATCTTATAAAAATTATATTCATATAAATGTAGCAAACAAACTGATAATACTTATTTTCTTGTTCGCAATTCTCAGAATTTAATTTCAGCTCGAATTTAAGTGTTCAAAAACTTTTGAGAAATAAATAGTTATTTGAAATTTTTATATTGTATTATTATTAATATTATTTGTATTCTTTATGGTATTGAAAAAAAGTTTTAAATTGCTGCATTTCAATTAGTACTTACATTAAGTAACTTCAGTACTTGTACGACTAAAAAAAAGATTGAAAAAGCATTCAGTGTTCTATCAAAATATTGTTTTATTTATTTCTAAACAATGCTTGATCTTAAAAAACATTTTTTTTATTTAGAAAACTTCTATTATGTTTTTGAACATAATACAAAAAATTTTACGTAACGGCGATGAGTATTTTCACAATACTAAAGAAAAAGTAAATTTGCTTGCTGAACAAAAGCATTAGCAAGACGATAAACTAGGAAGTAAAACGCATACTACACCCGGAGGAAATTTATGTTTAAATTTAAAAAATGTTTTATTTTAAATTCATTCCTTTAATTCAAAGTAATAGTGCCTCGGAAGAAAGTGAAAACTTTTGTGGATTTCAAATAATTATGCTTTTTCTCTTCTTCGAATGAAAACGATGATTTGCTTCATACTATTTGTTTTATCAAAAAAAAAAGTTGATTAAAATAAAGTACAGGCTAAAATTTGTGAAATAACTGATTCAATCTCATTGTTTTGAACCAAGAAAATTGCTTTTTCCAATTAAATAAAATTTTTTTTTTGAAACAGTAACAAGGCAATGTTTGGAGACCTTTGCTTATGATTCATTATCTTGATAAGAACATGAAAAAACACTACTTTTTCGGTCAATGCCAGCGCTCAAATATTTAGTTCGTACACGTTCTTGGCCTTGAACACAGGCAGACGGGTTGAAAATAAAGAAATATCTAGATTTGTATAAAAATAATTTTATAGCGAGTTTCTTGCTGGGTTGAAAATAGAGACTCTGGAAAATAATACAAAATTCGAAATTTTTTATCATAGCGGACTGTTCGGAAACTCAAAAATAATCCAGGATGATACGAAATTCAAATTCGATACCTTGTTTACTGGCCAAGAATCCTATAAAAAGAATACAAATAAATTTTTGTTAGGGCTTAGATTGACTTTGCCCAGGGTTTGCGCTGCACAGTGTGAACATTGGATGAAAAAATGTTCAATATAATATTCCCGCTTATATTATCAACCGATTTTAAACGTTTTTTTTTAACGGAAGCCAAATGAATTCTTAAGAGACCTGTAAAAGCCGACTTTTCAAAAAAGTTGATCAATGTTTTTCATTGAAATATAAACTTAGCAAAAATAAAAATGTTTGAGTTTCCAATGCAAAAAAAATTATTCTTTGTCTCATCAAAACTTTTTCTGAGTAAACAACCAATTCTATTGGTTTAATAAAATATAACGTTGGTTTAACAAAACGCTTTGTTATGGAAACCAAAATTTGGTGGAACCATGGAAAAAAATGTATTGCACAAATACCAATGAAATTATTTTGTTGTACGAATAAAACATTTTTCCAACTGCAATAAATCTATTTCCTCTGTTTAGGTTTTTATACATTTTAAAATTACCCGCGCTTTTTAATGGTCTCATGTGTTGACCAATCAGAACGTGGCATGAAACAATGCCGCAGCGCCATCAGTCGTTCGTGGTTCGCGTTGCTTTCGTTCTTTTGGAGGAGGCGTAATGGAGTAACCGCGTCAATCGCGCAAATGCAAAGTAAAGATGCAAAAGTGAATAATAGTGCTTTTTTATAAATACCGTCAAACTCATCTTTTTATAATACTTTTAATATATGTTTTTTCGAAAAAGCAATTTGACATAAGGATGGCAGAAGAAGAATGTGTCGACAATTTCATTCTTACACCATCTCATCCAAAAATACTAACTTTCGCCTTTAGAAACAAAAAAAGTGTGTACCCTGCAAAAAAAAGATTCATTTAAAATCGATTGACTGCAATTCAAAAATAAAATCGACAATTTTGGTGAAATGAAATTCAAGTCAAATATGGTGAATTGCATTTAATATCCAATTGTTAAATCGCAATTGAAAAATTTGTGAGTGAATTGAATTGAATGTCTGCAACTACAGTGAATGTTCTAGAACCAGTGTGCGGTCTATTACACTGAATTGTTTCGCAAGCCAATGAACCGTCTTTTGGATTTAATTGACGACTTTCAATTCAAAAAGAATTTTGTCAATGGTTTTATATTATCCAATAGAGGTTAATGTAAAAATGGAGATTGGTCATGCGATGCATCTAATTGGATTGAATCGCACATCAATTTATAGACCGGAATTGTTTTTAATTGGAGTTTTGCAATAAAATTTTAATTTATTGAATAATAAAATAATACGTTAATAAATAGTATTATTGAAGAGATTGATGATTTTTTATTATCGTGAATCCTTTCAAAATCCTTGAGAAGCTACAAACTTAATTTTTTTTTAATATTCAGAAATGTACATTTTTTTAAACTTTTGAAATATTTTCAACTTTTAAATTAATTCTGAATCTTTTGAAAATTTCTAAATGTCATAAACTTACTCGCATTTTTTATAAATCTCTTAAAAATGTTCAAAATAAAAAATCAGTTTACATTCTTGAGAAAATTGATTTTTTTACGATTTCAGATATGTCGAAAAAGTATAATTTTTTTATTTTTCAGGGTTTTGCAAAATTGTAGACAAAATTTGAGGCTGTTTAAAAGATACTTAGGACTTAGAAGTTTTGAAGATAAATATCTTTTAAACTGATTCGAACTATTGCTAAAATTTTGAAAAATATTCGAAAATCAAAAAAAAAAATTGAGGCTGTTTAAAAGATACTTAGGACTTTTAGAAGTTTTGAAGATAAATATCTTTCAAACTGATTCGAACTATTGCTAAAATTTTTTCAGGAATCTCTTTTTAAAATTTTTGAAAATTTACTTTTCGTTTTAAGTTTGTGGAAACATCTTCAAATTACAAAATATTTATTTTTTTTTAACGTTTCCAAAACTTTTAAACGTTTTAAATATATTTTAAAATTATTCGAATTCTTCTAAAATTTTTCTTAACATTCTGAAAAATGAAAAAAAAATGTCTTCAAAACTTCCAGATTCTGTTATGACAATTTTGGACATCTTTTAAAATCTTTTAAAATGTTTTCAAATATTCTTTTAACATTAATTTATCAAGTTAAAAAATCATTTCAAATTCTCCCACGAATTTTAATAAATATTTTTATTTATCGCGAAACCATTCAAAAAGCCTAAGAAGTTTTTAAATTTGTATTTCCAAATATTCAAAAATGTACGTTTCCTTCTAACTTCTTTGAAATGTTTTCAAGTATAAAATTAATTTTGCATCTATTTAAAACTTCTAAATGTCTCCCCAACTTGACAGAATTTTGTTATAAAACTTTGTAATCTTGCTAATTGAAAAAGCTCGCTTTAAAATGACCAATATTATTTTTCGAAAATTTAAAGAATAATAAAGAATCAGTTTAAATTTTCCAAGGATTTTTGTTATTATCTTCAAAACTTTTTAAAATCTTAAAGAGCTTCTTCACTTTTGAAATGTTCAAAAATTTACACATTACAATTTGTATATTGAAGTACGGAACAACTTTATTCCATTTTGATTATTATTATTGAATATATTATTTGAATAACCTTAAATTTTTCATAAGCCTGAAGTTTGCAGACTTTTCATTCTAAACGGGAAAAAAGGAACGATAGCTTCATCCAATCACAAAAACGAGTTTCCGGACAACAATATTTTTAAATTGTTTCGAGTTATTTCGAGATGGTTTGAGAAATAATCGAAAATGGCGCCATGCGCTTTTTAATAAATGGACAAGTAGCAAAAGCGCGCTACGCGCGCGTATGCATGTTTGTAGGTATCTCGAAAGAGTTGTTTAACTTTGTGGATCAACAATAAAAAAATTGTTTAATCAAAAACTTGAATCAAAATTTGTAAATACATTTAACAAATTTTTCTGATCTGTTGAAAATTGTAATGTGTTTAAAATATTTGTAACCAAATAATTAGGAAAACTTAGCATTTAACAGATACTTGGATTCTTCGTTAAAACGGAAAACATTAAGTTTTGTATTTTAAAGTGTTAAAGACCTTTGTTCCATTTATTAGTATTATTATTATTATTACTAAATCATTAAATATATTCTTGAGGTAACATAAATGATATTTCAACCAAAAAAGATTTCAATGTTTAATAAAAAATAGATGAACTGATGTCAAAAAAGACAAATGTTAAATAAAATAGCTGTATCCTCAACCAAAAAAAAATATAATTTTTACCAGTTGCATTTTACAACCAAAAAAGATTAACTTTTTTGAAAAAGAGACGAATTTTCTACAAAACGGTTGAATTTTTAACGAAATAGATGAATTTTCTACCAACAACCAAATAGTGACATTGTCAATCAAAGAGATGGATTTTTAACTAAAATGATGAATCTTTAATAAAAAAAATGAATTGTTAATAAAGTGGTTGATTCCTCAACAAAGACAGATTAATTTTCAAACCAAAAAGAGAAATTTTCAATCAAATAGTTGAATTCTTAACGAAAAAAGATTTTTTAGTCATGAAAAAAAAAATTCACCCAAATTATTATTTTAGGGGATAAATAATTTAGAATACAAAATAAAAATTTCAAATAAACATTTCTTTTTTAAGTTTATTTGTTCATTTATTTTTAAAGGTAAATAAATATATAAGTTTCCTAAGATTCTTGAAAAATTCAAAAAAAAATTTGCAGATTGCAGATATGTCAAAAAAGGATAATTTTGTATTTTTCAGGATTTTGGAAAATTTTTGGAAAAATTTGAGTCAGTTTGAAAGATATAGAAGTTTGAAAGATAAATATGTCTTAATCTGACTCAAACTATTCCTAAAAATTTGAAAAATCTTTCAAAATTAAAATAATTACCCTTAAATCTTCCAAATATTTTCGAACTTTGTAGAAATATTTTGGAACGTTTTGATACCTTTTCAAGTTTTCTTTCAAAATTTGTTTTTCAAAATGAAAAGTCATTAAAAATTTTCCCAGGAATCTCAAGAAAGTTTTTCATTTTCTAGAAGCCTTTCAGACTTCTTAAAATAATCTGAAATTTTTGTCGGAGTCTTCAAAAATTTACATTTTGTTTGAAATGTTGGGAATTCTTTTCAAACTTAAAATAATTTTTCAACCATTTTCGAAACTTTTAAACCTTCAAAAAATATCTTTTAAAATTCTTCGATTTTTTCCAAAATTTTTCTTGAAATTCTGAAAAATTAAAAAACTTGCCTTTAAATCTTCAAAATTCTGTTTTGACAATAAATTTCCGAAATTGTTTGAAATGTTTTAAATTCTTTTCAAATATTCTCTTTAAATTAATTTTTAAAAATAAAAAATCAGTTCAAATTATGTCATGAATTTTGATAAATATTTTTTATTATCTTGAAACCTTTCAAAAAAATTTTATTTCAAATTTTTAATAAAACTTTGTAATCTTGCTAATTGAAGATTTTTTCTTTAAAATCCTCCACATTCTTTTTCGAAATTTTAGGAAATTAATAAAAATGTTTTAAAATATTCGTCAATTTTTCCTTAAAATTAATTTTTCAAAATAAAAAATCAGTTCAAATTGTCCCAGGAATTTTAAGACATTTTTTTTATTATCGTAAAACCTTTCAAAATTTTTAAGAAGCTTCAAAATTTTTATTTCCAAATATTCAAATATGTAAGTTTTTTTAAAACTTACATTTTTGAAATATTTTCAAGTTTTAAATTAATTTGGAATATTTTTAAAACTTCTAAATGTCTCTTCAATCTGATCGAATTTTTTATAAATCTTTGTAATCTTGCTAATTAAAAGGTTTTGCTTGAAAATCTTTCCCATTCCTTTCCGAAATTTTAGAAAATAATTTAAAATCTTTTGTAAATATTTTAAAATTTCATATTATTTTTTAATCATTTTTAAAACATTTAAACCTTCTAAAAATTAAAATTATTTGAATTTTTCCAAAAATTTTCTTAAAATTCTGAAAATTAGAAAAAAATGCCTACAAATCTTCCAGATACTGTTTTGACAATTTTGGAAATCTTTTGAAATAATTTAATACCTTTTGAATATTCTCTGGAAATTAATTTTTCAAAATGAAAAATAAGTTCAAATCATCCCGTGAATTTTCAAAAATATTTTTTATTATCGTGAAACCTTTCTAAATGCTTCAGAAGCTGCAACATTTTTGTTCACAAATATTCAAAAATGTACATCTTTTTAACTTTTTCAGAATCTTTTCAAGTTTAAATTAATTTTGAATCTTATTGAAACTTCTAAATGTCTCTTAAACTTGATCGAATTTTTTCATAAAACTTTGTAATCTTGCTAATAAAAAATGTATCTTTAAAATCGTCCATATTATTTTTCGAAATTTTAAGAAATAATTTAAAATGTTTTCAAATGTTTATCAATTTTCTTTTCTTTTTTTAGAAATCTTCAAAAATCTAAACATTACATTTTTTATATCAAAGCCCGAGGCACCTTTGTTCCATTGATTATTATTATTGTTGAATATATTATTTAAATAACCTTAAATTTTTCATAAGCCTGAAGTTTGCAGACTTTGTATTTTAAACGGGAAAAACGAACGACAGCTCCAACCAATCATAAATACGAGTTTCCGGACAACAATAGTTTCAAATTGTTTCGAGTTATTTCGAGATGGTTCGAGAAATAATCGAAAATGGCGCTCTGCGCTTTTTAATAAATGGATTTTTATGTGATTTTGAAGATTTCAAGGATTTTGAAGATTTCAAGGATTTTAAAAGATTTCACGGAAATTCAAAGAATTTCCAGGGATTTCCAGGAAGCTCCATGGAATTCAAAGAATTTCAAGGAATTTTCGCACGATTTGAAGGAATTTTTGTAAATTTTGAAGGGAATCCACTGGATTATGGATATAAATGTATCTGCGTAAAAACATGCAGAAGCTATAAGATGCGATCCGGATTGCACGAAATTCAAATCGTATAATGTCTCAAAAGTATTTTTTAATATGTGTCTCATATTTATATCAGATCTCATATTAATGAAGTTGATAGTTTCTTTACCCTAAAAAACAGGTTCAAAAAGCAATTAAAGAACTTAAAAAAACTTGAAATTTTGCTTTTATTTGTTTAAATTTTTTTGTTACATACGTATTACAACAAGATTTACTGTTAAGGGTGGAACACGTAAAAGTAACAAGAATTATTTAAACACTTTCACTACACCGAGCCCCCCATTCCTACCATTTTTAGCATCTTCTTGCAGTGGGCTCCAGATTTATTCTTATTATCAAGGCATTTTTTAACGCATGCTGTAGCCTTTTCCATGTTTGGTTTTTCCAATTTAAGGAATGCCTTAATAGCTCTATCACAGCACTTGCTCGCAGCCTGTAAATAGAAAAAGAATATCTTTTTTTATATTTATTGTTAAAATATCTTATTGGAATAAGCAAAAATAATTCAAGTTAATTAACACTGCGTAGTTCATAGATGTGTTTCTTAGAATTATTATGATTGACTTATTCTCCAGAATGTTTATATAAACATTCCTGGTGGCTTGGAGAGTGTGTCATAGGGAGCCATGCCTTTCTCAGTCTTTTGACTGGTCTAGATTCGAACAGACCGATTGAATAAAATACTTCTTCTCAAATAAAATTCAAAGTGCTATTACTTATTATTCCTTATTTCTTCCCTGCAATTGCCAAGAGGTTATGGGCCCAGGTACGGAATAAAAGGAAAGTGATTATTGTTTGAAAATATCGCGGTGTAATTATTGTTTGATATCGCGGTGAAAATTCCAAAAGTTTAAGTGGTGATAATGGAAGTAGAAACGAAGAAAACAAAACGGAATATTAACCCGTTCAACGCAGATAGATCCCAGATAACAATATGCGCACACGGTGCCACGCACGGTGCAGGCATGAGTGCGAATAAATCGTCACGCGTGTCACGCAGTTCACCAAACAGATGTGTCCGCATATGCGTGACATATGCGTCGCACGTCGTGCGAGTCGCACGCGTGTCAATGAAGTGCATCCCTTCTACAAAGATGGTTTTTAAACGATCCCAATCGTGTCTATCCTTTCTTTCTACAAGGGCATGCTAAAACTGCAAATTGTTTTATGCTTTTTTATGTTTTTTCATATATACACGTGGAAAAAGTGAGATTTTACTTAACCTAACTTTTAATTTATTGCCATTTAAACGAAAATATATATTTATATTTTTCTTTACTTACCAGTTTCTTTAACACAATTCGTGGCACGCAAACATTAATTAAGGCTCAAATATACGAAGAATAATATCGCAACGATCGAGTTCGTTGAAATTTTATAACAATTAACTACTGGAAAAGCACGAGTGTACACTACAACATGACGCTCACATAACCTCACTGACGGCAGCGTCGGCAACGATGTTCGGCGAACGGTGAAGTTTGACAATTGCGCATGTACAATACAGGTACAAATATCATTTGAAATAAGATAAATACATCAATCATTTGAAATACGATATTAATTTGATTCAACTGAACTGAATTTGTTGAATAAAAAATATTATTAACATATTGCTTATATTTATTCAGCAAGGACTACGACGAAATATGAGTGATGGCTGAATGACCCTCATTGTTCACGCACGCATTTATCCATCACTTTATCGCGGAATGTGCTTGCCATTTGCTTGCGATATGAGTCGCATCGTGCGACTCGCACGCGTGCGTGAAGCGTGCGTCGCACGATTGTTATCTGGGATACAGCATTTGGAAGATTCGAATTCGAGCGCTGATAGCTGAAGAAGATGCGTTACAAGTCCTTGATAAAGATCCTCCTGAAAAAGTGACTGATGAATGGCGAAAACAAGAAAGAATTGCAAAGGGAATTATTATCGAACATTTAAGTGATTCCATGATTGGGCTTGCGACGGAGGAAGATACTTCTCGAGATATTTTACAAAAGTTGGATTCAATATATGAGCGGAAAAGTTCAGCAACACAGCTGGCCGTGGAAAAGAAATTACTAAGCTTAAACCTAAAAGGAGATACTCCTCTCACAAAGCATTTTATAAATTTCGATGAAATGGTTGTGGAACTGCAGGCAGCAGGTGAAAAATTATATGAAATGAGCAAGGTTGCTAGAGAACTGTTAACACTGTCAGCCTCATATGATGCTGTTGTTATTGCAATCCAAACTCTATCAGACGATCCCCAGCTAACCTGTTACTACCGTGAAAAGTTCCTAAGTGATCACATGTTATGAGAGGAATTGTTACTTGCATGTCAGCTTCCTAGCGGGTAACGGGATAATCGCCGTAGTTTACTACGGAGGCTTGTTTGTATCGGTTACCTGCCAAACTAGTAACATGGTGGTAACAGCCGGCAGCGATCTTAAACTTCTTGCGCATGTGCAAGGAATAAGCATTCATTGGCTCCGTGATTTCCCGCATAATTTAAAAGTGCAAACTCAAATAGCTTTGACATTAATTTCCCTTAATCTTTGGCTTGTGCTTATTTTTTGTAGAACTTTTATAGGTTTACAGTAATTGTGAACTCTTATCAATGACAAATCAGTAATGTGGCAAGTACTGACGATAATATACGTATAAAATTACAGCATTTGGCCAATTTTCAAGCAAGTTAGAACAATCGTTCGATTTAACTCGACTGTAAAATGTAACTTTCAAATATACGATAAAATTATTTTATAATTAATCTTTTTTTAATAGGCTTTTGTATTAAAAATCTGATGATGAAAAAATATACTTTTCTGATAAGAGTAAAAGTAATTGCTAAGTGCTGATCAGTGTAATTTCTAAAACCCAAAATTTTTAGCCTGAATAATTTAAAATTGAGAGATTTAAAATTCAAATATTGGAGACAAAAACTCCTTCAAAATGGTACAAAAACTAAACATTGCTAATACATACATCTTTAAAATTTAGAAACTGACAAGTTTCTAAGTTAAGCAATATCAACTTTTTTAGTTAAACTGGTTTCAAGATATATTTTTTTTAATTGAACACATTAATTTTAAATCAGTCGAAATTATATAAAATCAATTTTTTTTATTCAAAAAACATAATAGTTTAACATGTTTTTCTATTCTATGATATTTTACAACTTTTTCAATTAGTGTAATAAAATTTAGTATAATAAGTGTAATTTCTAAAAGCACCAAATTTTGAATATAAATCATTTAAAATCGAAAAATTTGAAACTATAATATTGTAGACTAAAAGTAACTTGAAAAATAAAATTGATTTCTAAATGTTCCTAAGCAGTATTAATAAAAGAGAACATTTTTATTGTAAATGGCCTATTAAAATTGGGAATAATTCTGGTTTTTACATTTTGCTACCTTACTTGTGGTAGCAACCAAAAAATTACTGGTACTGACAATAATATTTCTGGGAAAATTTTAAATGATTTCGGTTTTATCTTGAAAGGTTAAGTTTTTACTTTTGAACATTTCAAATTATGTCGAAAAAGAATCTGGAAAATGATACGATAATTTTTTTAATTTTGCAGAATTTTAACAAATTTGAGGAAAAACAAATTGTTTCAACAGATATTCAGAAGTTTTCAAAAGATTAGAAAAGCATTTACATCTTGAGAATTTTGAAAGCTTTTAAGAGAATACAAAAATTTCTTAAGATTGTTCGCAAAATTTCAAATGATTATTTTCATAAATTAATTTTCAGAGAATTATATTAAAAGATTTTAAAACATTTTAAAAAATTTCCAAAATCGTCAAAAAAACATCTGGAATATTTTAAGGCAATTTGTTTAATTTTGAAAAATTTAAAAAAAGAATCGAATCATTTTAAAAAATATTTAGGAGGTGCACAAGTTTTAAAAAGCCTTAAAAGTAATTTTAAGTTTGAAAAGACTTTTAAAAATTGTTAACAAAATGTAGATTTAGGAAGATTTTGAAAAAAAATTAGAAGCTTTTTAAGAATTGTGAAAGGTTTCAAAACTATACAAAGAACTTTCTTAAGATTCCTCGCAAAATTTGAAATAATTTTTTAATTTTAAAATTAATTTTTAAAGAAAATTTTAACAGATTTCAAAAGGTTTCTAAAAATGTTGAAAAAACTATGGAAGATTTTTAAGCAATTTTTTTTAATTTTGGAAGATTTTTCCAAATTGTAAGAAAAATTTGAGTCAGTTTAAAATATAATTAGGAATTTTAGAAGTTTTGAAGAGATTAAAAATATTTTAAAATTTGAAAAGGTTTCTGAAAATTTATAAAATAGTTTTACGTTTCTTTCAAACTTTTAAAAGTCCTTAATATCCTTTGAGCGGACCCGATTTTTTCCAAAAATTTTGTAAAATCCTGTAATAAAAAAAAATTTCATCAATATTTTCTAGTTTGTTTTTCAATACATCTGAAATCTTAAAAAATCGTTTTAAACTTTCTCAAGAATCTGAGAAAAATTACATTTATATAACTTAAAAACAAACTGATAATATTTACTTCCCCGTTCTCTTTTGTACGGTCAATAAAATTTAAAAACTCTTGAATTATAAACTTTTAAAATTGAAATTAAATTTTTTTATTTAAACGCTAAATTATTTAAACGTATAAAATGAAAGCTATTAATACTTTTTAATTAACAATATTTTAATGAACTGCATTTATACTGCAAAATAACATTTAACTTTTATAAATTGTACAGTTCTAAGATTCAGATTCAGTTAAAAAAATATAAATTCACGTTATCGTTTTCAAAGCTGTAAATTGAACAATGAATCAATAAATTTGTAAATTTTCTAAATTATATCATTTGAAGCAGTTTTAAAATAGAAACATTAGAGACTTGAAAAATTAAAAAATGTTTAACTAAACACTTTTTAAATTCGAGTTTAAATTAGAAAGTACATCATATTTTCAGTAGTTTCAAATAAATATTAATTACTGATTGAATTTCTGTTTAATTGTCATTCATACATAAACATTTTAATAATGGAAATATTAATATTTTATTTAATTATATTTATTAATATTTATTTATTTTATATATTTAGTAATATTGGAAATATTTTCAAATATTCCCTGTAAATTATTTTTTCAAAATAAAATATAATTTTTCGAGAAATATAAAAAAAAAATTTATTATCTTAAAACCTTTTAAAATACTTAAGAAACTTCAACATTTTATTTCAAAATCCTTTAAAAAACTTTAACATTTTGTTTCAAAATCTTCAAAAATCTACATTTTGTTTTAAAATTTTGAAATCTTTTAAAATTTTAAATTATTCTGGAAATTTTTTTAAAACATCTAAATATCTGTTAAACGGATTCGAATTTTTCCTTAAATATTCAAAAAATCCTACAAAATAAAAATAAATGTATTGAAACCGTCCAGATTCTTTTTTGACAATTTTGGGAATCTTTTGAAATCTTACGAATTATTTTCTTAAAATTAATTTTTCAAAGTAAAAAATCATTTTCCATTTTCCTAGGAATCTCGAAAAAATTTTGTTTAAAACTTTCAAAATTCTTAAAAAGCTTCTAATTGCTGCATATTGTTATGGATAAAATACGTATTGTAAAGAATGTATAATTATGTATATATCTATTATGGAAAACTTTTAGAGGCAGCTTTATATTTTCAACATAATAATATTAATAATTACACTTACTTTTTATAGAAAGAATTTATTAGAAGATAAATATTGTATTTAATTACATGAAATTTAATATTTAATTTTTATTTACATATAAATTTTGTTTCTAACCTCTAATGTCGTTTCTTTTTCGTAAAGTTTATGTTGAAAAATCTCGCTATTTCGATTATAAAATATGTGTCCATATGTTATTTTATCAATTTGGAAGTCTATAATATTAAATCACTTTCCCGGAAATTATTAATCATTTAATTATGTCCCATTCTAACCTTTTGCAAAAGTATTAATAATTTTTATTTCGAAACGCTGTGTGTTTTGAGGTTAATCTATGATTGCACGTAATAATAATTACACTTTTTTGTACAGAAAGAATTCATTAGAGTACAAATATTTTACTTAATTATTTGAAATCTAATATTTAATTTTTATTTAAAAATACACATTTTGGTTGTAACCTCTACACTGAAAAAAATGCTGGCGAAATATTCAACTAAGTCATGTAGTTGAGTGGAAAGTAGTAAATCCAACTACTTTCTTATTTAAACTAACCATGATTGCTTAGTGGATAATACCATTATTGCTGTAGTTAAAACATAGTAGTTCAAATTACTATTTTAGGTAGTTAAAAGGATAACAAGTATCAAGTAGTAGAACTGACTACGTCGAAGTAGTAATATTAACTGAATATGTAGTAAAAATAACATGTCATTAACAGTAAAATCAAACGCAGTTCTGTCAGTAAACAGAAACAGTAGAAGTTACTACACCATAGTAGTAGGGACAAAAGCGGAAAAAGTGGTAAAATCTACCATTTTTTCTTTAACCATAAAACTACAGCTGGGATTATTAATACTTTTAGTTGAAACAGTTACACTACTTTCAAAATGCAACTAACTGTGGAAAATGAGTAACAATAACTGATCTTCGTTGTTAAGTTAACAAGTCGGAAACAGTAAACTGAACCGCAGCTCTGTTGGTAAAATGGAAGTAGTTACATTTACCATACAACAGCAGTTGAGCCGAAAAATAGTAAAATGTATTATCTTTTTGCTAACACACAGCCATAGTTATGTTTAGTAACATTTTTAGATGAAAAAATTTACCAACTTTGTTAAGTTTATATTTTAATTATTGCCCGATATTTTTAAAACTATAATTCAATTCAGCCACGTATGAAACATGCTAAATGTGCCCTGAAAATATGAAATGCTAAATGTGACACGTACTGCGCTTGCGCTAGGGCGCTCTGGAAGGTCTTGACTTGCAACGGTCTTGCCGGTCGGCTTTTCTTCGCGTGCGGTTCATGAGATTGGAGACCACGCCACGTTTAATAAATTCGTCGCTTTCAAGTGAAAAAGTTAAAAAAATATGCAGCTACAAGTGCGAAAGACGTCGAGGTTTCTGAGGTCAAGCTTCCCCAGGACCAGAGTAGCGAACAGCCAAATAATAATGCGTTACCGGCTCCAGCACGTGCTCCGATACCGCTAATTGAAATAAACATTTGTTTCTTTCGAACATATACGATTTCTTTTATATTCGGAGTATCCTTATTATACCTATAAATATTCATAGTTTCTTATAAGTATAGTTTACTACACAAATTATATTTGGGCAGGGAACAAAGAAATCTTGATATTGACTAAAAAAATATTACATAAAGCAGTATTCAAGTTAGTTAATCCTGCTAAGAAAATCAATCAGAATGACTATTTACTTCGTTCACTTTAACTACTTTCCTTACAGTTCACTTAACTACAAGAATTACATTGGGGCGTCAGGTAACTAAGAAAAGTAGTTGGATTTTCTAAGAAAATATCAGTTAAAATAACTAAAGAATTGGTTAAACTAACTAAGAAAATTAATTAAATCAACTGTTAACCTTAATTACTTTAACTACTTCCTTACAGTTCACTTAACAACAAAAATTACATTGGGGCTTTAGGGAACTAAGAAAAGTAGTTGGATTTACTACCTAAATCTTACTTGTTTCAATTCTCATTGACTTCAGTCAAATCAACCACAAATATTAGCTACAACGACTGCTTTTCTTACTTCACTTAACTATATATCACATAATTAGTTTGACTACAAAAGTGACATTGGGGCCTTAGGGAACTAAGCAACTTATTATATTTCTTTAATGAAAGATATGTTCACATATTATTTCACTTTCCTGGAAATTATTTATTATTTAATTATGTCCCTTTCCAAAATTTTTGGAATAGTATTAATAATTAAAATTCCGAAACGTTGTATATTTTGAGGTTAAGCTGTCATGGCACGTTGCGTTTCCAAAAATCATTTTGTTACAAGCATGTGATTACAATGGCAGGATAATGTTACCTGCTTCGCTTGTAACATGTTATTGCTTTGAGTGGGAAATATATTGTCACTGGGTGACCATCTGGGAAGTCACTAGTGACTGGTTTTCTGAATCTTGTTACAAACATGTGACTACTCAGACTAGTAACTGTGTTAGCTGGGGACACCTTAAGTCTTGCTTTTGTGAAAACTAGATTATTGGACTACGAGATAAAACTTCGAAATGAAAGTGGTGAAACAAGTTCAAAAGTGTTACAAACAGAAGTGAAACAAACAACCTTAAATTAAAAACAAACTAATGAAAAATGGAAGAATTTTCGACCAAGTTTTAAACAAAAACCATTTAATCATCATTCACGGAATTCAATCCTTCAAACAGTCAAAATGTTAAGGGTGAACAGTACAGAAAATATAATACAAAAAGGTGTGAACACTGTGGAAGAAAAAATGTAATGTAAGTTTGACAAAAAGTCATTCAAAGGTATACTCGTGGCTTATGAACAAAATGGCTATAAGGTACTAAATGTCGAAACAGGTAAATTTATTATAGCTCGTGATGTTATCTTTGATGAATTTAATTTTAAATCTTCACGGCCTCCTGTGCACATCAGCGATATTGAAAATAAAAATTCAAAAAGACAGAAAACTGATCAAAATTTAGTAATCAGTAGAAAAGAAGTCAGTAACAATAAAGAGAGTAATATTAACAAATCTGATACTAAAACAGATGAAGTTAGTAAACTGCCAAATATAGGCGAAAACTCTCAAACTGATTTAGATGAAAACAAACTAAGACGGAGTGCACGAATTAAAAATATGCCTAATATTTCTTATGATGAAGAGCATAGTTCCTATTTATGTGCGCAGTCAATAGTTTGTGAAATTCCCAAGTCATATCAAGAAATAGAAAACCGTAATGATAAAATTCAGTGGGAGAAAGCAATAAAATAAGAAATTGACTCTCTTTTAAAAAAATAATACATGGGAAATAGTGCCTTGTCCAAACGATAAAAATATTGTAGACTGTAGATGGGTATTTGTTATTAAAAATGATATCCATGGAAATCTAACAAAATATAAAGCGAGAGTGGTTACGGAGGGATTTAGTCAACAATATTTGTGAGATTACGATGAAACGTTTGCACCAGTGGCACGGATTACCACTTTTCGAATAATTTTCGTTTTATTGCTTTTCCAAATATTTCTTCATTTTCACCATTCAAATTGTGGTGGCAGATAGCCATAGAAATTTATAGCCCAATATAGGAAAATTGACATTTTTCTCCCACCCAGGGATACAACATTTTTCTAAATCTATAAAAACACTTAGAAAGAAATAAACAAATAATTTCAAAGTTAAATAATCATTTCTCTTTGGTTGATAATGCATTTTTTTAACTGGAGATTTAACTATTTTAGTTACTTTACTTATTATTTTAATTGAAAATTCACCTTTTTTGGTTAAAAATTTTATTTTTTGGTTGAAAATTTAATTATTTTATTCGAAATTGAACGATTTTGAGAGAAAATCATTTTATTCGGTTAAAAATTCAACTGTTTTGTTGAAAAATAGTTTTTTAGTTGAATTAAACTGTTTTTGATTTGAAATGAAAATCTTTTTTTTGGTAAAAAATTAATCTTCTTGGTTGAAAATTCATCTCTTTGGTTTCAAATTGCACTATTTTGTTAAAAATTGATTTTTTGTAGCTGAAAATTCATCTCTTTGGATTCAAATTAAATAATCTTGTTGACTTTTCGTCTATTTTTGGTTGAAATTTCGTCTATTACATCTTTCATTGAGAATTCATCTTTTTGGATAAAAATATTATTATTTGGTTGAAAATCAACTTTTTTGTTGAAAAATTGTTTTTTTCGTTGAATGTGACTGTTTTTGATTTCAAATAAAAATCTTTTTTGATTGAAATATCAACTATTACATTTTTTGTTAATAAGTCATCTTTTTTCGTTCAAAATTATTTTTTCACTTAAAAAAAATTCACGTGTTTTGCTAA
The DNA here is from genome assembly GCA_932195095.1 of Andricus curvator. NCBI lineage: Eukaryota > Metazoa > Arthropoda > Insecta > Hymenoptera > Cynipidae > Andricus > Andricus curvator. The sequence goes on along the minus strand of CAKNYM010044815.1, from coordinate 4,782 downwards.
AAGTTCGTCCTTTTTGGTAAAAAATTATCTTCTTGGTTGAAAATTTTGAAAATTATAGAATTTTTTACAATTTTTAAAAATTTAAGAAATTTTGGATATTTTTGAAAATTTTGGAAATTGTTAGAAAATTTTGAAAATTATAGATATTTTCAAAAATTATTCAAATCCTGAACAAAATTTCAAATTTTCAAAAATATCCAAAATTTTCATATTTTTCAAAAAAATTTCAGATGAGCAAATATCAACCGGCTCAGTAAAAATCTTGTTAACCGGCGCTAAAAGTGAATTGTACCGATTCGACTCGCCACGTCAGACCTCCCCTGTGATACATGATAATCGGGGTCACGAAACTTGCAAATAAATCATGCTTTAAATATTCTCTTAAAAAATTGTATAAAAAAAATAATTTAAAAAATCTCCAGGAATCTAATAATAATATTATTAACTTGGAACTCGAATTTTTCCTACAATTTTTTTAAAATCCTGTAACAGTAAAAAAAACTACCTTAAAATCATCCAGATTCTTTTTTGACAATTTTGGAAATCTTATTCAATATTCTTTTTAAATTGTTTTTCCAAAATAAAATATCATTAAAAATTTTCCGGGAAAATTTTAAAATATATTTTATTTTCTTAAAACCTTTGAAGATCCTTGAAAAGCTTCAAAATTTTATTTCGAAACCTTCAGAAGTCTAAATTTAGTTTTTTATTTTTCAAAATATTTTCTAGTTTTAAATTAAGTTTGGATTTTCTCAAAACTTGTAAATATCTCTTAAACTAACTCAATTTTTTTCCAAATTGATAATTGTTCAATTGTTAGATATTAATGCATCAAAATTCAATAATTTTACTTACATTTATTCAAAATTTGTTAAATAGAACAATTAAAATTGTATCGTTCAAAGTTTAAATTTAACACTCTGAAATATTAATGATTCAAGGCTTTCTATTTTAAATAGTTCAGTTTAAAATCGTTTAATTTTTAATATTTGATTTATAATTGATCATTTTAAATAAAAAAAAAGTAAAATATTACTAAATATAAAAAAATGTCATCCTTATTTTTGAAAATTCAAATTAAATTGTTAAAAATTTAATATTTTGGATTGAAACAATATTTCAATAGTATTTGGAATTGAATGAGAGCATTAAATTATGAATCTATTAATTTGAAATTATTTAAAAATTAAGAATAGTTTCTTAAGTTTCAATCGAACGTTTACATTTGTTTATCTACTGAGGCTTTCAAATTGAAAACTTTCTTTTTTTAACGTTAAAATCTGTAACTTGCTTGATTTTGAACCGATTCCGAATCATCCTTTAGAATCAGTTATTGTTCAATTTTTAATAATGGAACTGCAGTTCAATGTGATTTATTATAATAGCAAAAATTCTTGGTAAAAGTGTTTTTTTTTAATTCTAGTTTTTTGTAGAAACTTATAACATATCATACAAAAATTGACATTGAAGTACAAGTCGAAACGTTGATGCGGATTCTAGAATTACTGTTTGTAAACATTTATATTTATATATATATTTTTTTTTCACTTTTCTACAAGAAAATACAAGAAAAAAATGAGCTATTTGTGTTTAACTGTGTTTTGTTCTTAAATTTTGTACATTTTTTTACAAAAAAGTACAGATTTTAACAAAAAATTACAGTTGTAGAAATGTTGTACTTTCTTGTAAACATTTTTTCCACCAGTGTTGTTGAGTGACTGGGTAGGTTCGAAATTAAATAAATAAATCTTGATATAAAACTGGATTGGAAAAGAGAGCACATATTGTGTTTGAAATACGTTTTAAATAATACTAGTAGTCGTGCGCGCGCCAAGGCGCGCGCCTACTAATTTTTCTTATGAAAAAGAATAAACCAAATACTTATTTTTTCTATGTTATTTATATTTAATTAATGTTACAAAATATTCGTAAAAAATAATTAGAAGGCACTACAGGATGATGTTGAAGCTAAAGGAGTAATGGATTTCTCATAATTTATTTGTAGGTAAATTCTGTCAGCGTTATCATCTTGAAAAAATTGTAAATATAATTATAATTCAATTTATTATAATCGGCTCTTAAATTTTTTTAACACTTAACTTATTTATAAATTATATTGGCGTAATACATTTTTTATTTTATAAATTAAAAGAAATGTTGTTTATAAAATAAATTGTGAATTATTCGTTTTAACATGTATATGAGCATATAAATTTCAAATTGATAAATACTGCGAATAATATTAATTTGCATTATTATATAAGCTTTACAAAGTTTAAAAAAATGAATGATACATAGAATAGTGGCAGTAATTACCGATCTTTCAGTTTTCAAGAAATATGATTAAAAAAATTTAAATTGTCTATTTGCTCCGCAATTATTGCTGTTTATACTCTATAGTAATCCATTCGCCACTAATATTTTAATATGCATTGAGAGATGTGGTGAATTTTTTTCATGAAAAATTAATTTTTTAATTTTTATCATAAATGATGCACGTTATTACGAAAAAGTAAAATGTATTTTAGTATAACTTTTTTTTACATGAACATTTTTGTCTGAACATTTTTATCGTATCTGTTGTTTACGTCAAAATGATGGAATTCTTTTATTATAAGAAGAAAATTATCCTGTTGATAGAACTTTCCAGGCCTTTATAAACGTTACAGTGTCTTTCTTATTAAAAACTAAATTAAACAAAAACTTTTCAAACAATATATTTTTTTTCCTTCTGCGAAAATCTGTCAATTTTTTATTCTTCAAAAAATCTATAGTGGTTGATAAATTCGTGTTTTTAATTGGAAAATAGTGTCTTTAGTGTCTTTTTTTTCAAAATAGTAGCAAAACAGCGTCATCGCTTGAAAAAAGTGTCAAATAGTGTCAATAGTGTGTTTTGAGCCCGAGCCCTGAATTTGTAGTTTATTATTCTAAGGGCGGCTACAGCCTAATTTATTTAAGAATAGTGACCTATTCAAACCGAAAAAAGCAGAGAAATTCCCCTACAAAAAACGTCGGATTGAAAATTATTCAAAAGTATTGTATTTTGAATGCGAAGTTGTCTAAAAGCAGATGTCCAGAGAATATCTCGGGAGTGCGCAGCAATAATTTTTAATTCGACGTTTTTTGCAGCAAGATTTCTAATCCAAAAAGTGACTTAAAGTAAATATGTGCATCAATAGTGTGACTGATGTTCTTTTGGATTTGAAAGCATTTCGAAAAAGTCAATTAATAGAACTTCAAAGAATTAAAGTTAAAATTTAAAACATGGAAATAAATTGGAAAAAATTTAAAACTCCAAAAAATGTAATTGATTTTAGTAATTTTAAAATGATTTTGGAAAAATACAAGGGAATTCAAAAGAATTTTATTGAATGTTGAAGAATTCAAAATGAGGTTAAAACACTTCAAGACGAATTAAACACAAACTGAAAAAAATATCCATTGAACAGAATATAATTATTGATTTAATTCAAAAGAATTCAGGTAAATCAACAAAATTCGAAAGACATAATAAAATAATTTTGAATGAATGAGTAACAATTCAGGGTGAATTCAAATTAATTGCAAAACATATTTGAAAATCTCTACAAATCTGTGAAAACCTAAAAAATCCCTCACTTCTTGTTAATGAATTTCTTAAAGTACAGTGAAATATTATAAAATCCCGTGAAATTATATGACATTTTAAAGTATTTTCTTGAATCCTGGAAAATTTTTGAAAATACCTTGGGAGCTTTTAAAATCCATTAAAATCATTGAAATCTTCGGAAATCGCATTATAATTCATTTAAATATTCTAAAATATATTGAAACCTCGCAAGTCCTATGAAATAGTTTCATATATTCCAAAGTTGTAAAAAAATTCTTTAAACTCTCAGAAAAATTTGTTCATTCCTCTTAAAGTCATTCAAAGCCTTTAAAATTCCATAAAAAATTAATAATATCTTGAAAGTGCATTAAAGTCTTTTAAAAAAGTTTATAATATTTTAAATCATTTCAAATCCTATTAGGTTACCGAAATAAATTCAAAATTGCTTGAAATCTTTTGATATACCCTAAAACCTGGCATAGGACCTATTAAATCGATCTATATTTTCGAAATTTTAGAAAACTCTTCGATACAATATCCCATGCAAATTTTGTCAAATCTCTTGAAAATGCTTTAGAATCTTTTTAAATATTCTAAAATATTTCAAATCCGCTGAAACCAATTGTACATTCCTTAGAATCTTTTGAAATACTGTTAAAGTTATCAAATCCTTTCAAACCTTTGGAAATCAATTGAAACATTTTAAAGCTCTTGAAAATGCTTCAGATCTTCTAAAATACCATAAAATAATTCAAATCCTATGAGTAACATTAAATTACTGAAATCAATTCAAAAATTCATAGGATCTTTCAAAATACCCTAAGATATTTAAAATCCTTCACAATATTTTAGAACTCCTTGAAATTTTTTTAACTCTTCAAAATCCCTTGCAATTTTTAAAAGCACCATAAATTATTTCCAATCCTTTGAAACTCTTTCAAATTATTGAAATCCTTTAAATCTTTAAAAATCACTTGAAACTTTTTAAAGCTTACGAAAATGTCTTGACATCTTTTAAAATACTCTTAAAGTTCTCAAATCCTTTACCATTTTTTTAAATTCCTCAAAATTATTGAAATCTCTTGGAAATGCTTTGGAGTCTGTTAAAAAATCCTAAAATATTTCAAACCCTTTAAAATCTGTTGGCATTCATTGAAATTATTGACATCTCTTTCAAATGCTTTGGATTCTTT
>CAKNYM010044814.1:0-27656 GCA_932195095.1 Andricus curvator | reverse complement strand
TAGTGTCTTATCTACACCGGTTTCGTCTCGTCTCCCTTCTTCGCCTTCTTATGACGTCTCGGCTTCACGAAAACGAAAAACTTTACCGCTTAGAACATCAGCCAAAGTTGTAGGTAGAAAAGACACAGGTTTTGAAGATTTCTTGGTAACGGACGACGAGGATAGTAGTACCAACAGTGAGAGAGAAGATAAGAGTGGGGGTAAGCGTAGCAGAAGTAAAAATCGCCTTTCACGAAAAAAGGAAGGTAGCACAGTTAGTGGGAATAAAAAACAAAAAAACTGGTTTAAAATAACTTTTTAAAAACAACAATGAGTTTATTACACGATACTTACTACGACCCCTCTCACCCCGCGTCTTATGGTGGTATTGATAAATTAGCTAATGCTGTACGTGCGAAAATTTCACGAGCAAATGTAATTGACTGGTTGAAAAGTCAAACTGCTTATAATATGCACGTCCCTATCCGTCACAAATTGAAGCGAAGACATTACAATTTAAATAACATAGATCAGCTTTGGGAGTGTGACTTGGTTGATTTGAAAAGTTTAAAAACTTACAACGACGATTTCTCATACTTACTCGTAGTGATTGATGCTGTGAGTAAATACGCATGGGTCGAGCCGCTTCGTGATAAAACCACGTTGGAAGTAAAAAATGCTTTTGAACGTATTCTCAAAGGAAAGGAAAAACGATTTCCAATGTTTTTAAAAACTGATAAGGGCAAAGAGTTTCTTGGACAAATTTTCCAAAAGTTTTTATCCGAATGCAACATCATATTTCGTACTGTACGCGATCCTAATGTTAAAGCAGCAATAGTCGAGCGATTTAATCGCACTCTCAAGGAACGTATGTGGCGTTGTTTCACACATAAAAACACTCATCGGTATATTGATGTTTTACAAAACATTGTCCAGGCTTACAATAATGCACGACATTCGAGTATTGACATGGCACCATCAACAGTAACTCTAGATAACGCCGCGATTGAACTTTCAAATATAAAAAGAAAATACGGCAGAAAGTCGTTGAAATGTAAAAAACCTAGATATAAGTCGGGTGATCTTGTGCGCATCAGTAGAGAGAGAGGTGCCTTTGGTAAAGGATATGAAGCTGGCTGGACTGAAGAGCTTTTTGAAGTAAAAGGGGTAATTAGCTCACGCAAACAGTCGACTTGTGTTTACGAATTGCAAGATCTTACAGGTGAAGCTATTGAGGGACTTTTTTATGAGCGCGAATTGTCAGAAGTGAAAAAAGAAGATAAACATGATAAAAACGAGGAGTTTGTAATTGAACGAGTTTTACAAACAAGAGGAAAAGGATCTAAGCAACGATATTTTGTCAAGTGGGCAGGTTATCCGGATAAATTTAACTCTTGGATTCCATCATCAGATCTCAAAGTCTTAAAATGAACGAGGATCAATTTCATATAATTTTACCAAGTAATAGTAGTATGAAGTATTTTCCAAATAATACTACTACCCGTTTTACAACTCAACTCCCTCACGAGATTCGTCTGCACGGTCGTTGGGTGGCAGGACTTGTAGAAATTCAATTTCCACGAACATTTCTACATGTAAGACACGATTCATCAAACTCAATGGAAAATCGTGTAGCTCTTTTGTCAAATATGAATAAAACAAGGAAGGATGTAGAAGAAGAAGGAACTTATGATAATCATGATGACGATAATAACGCACAGAGTGAGAATCAAGAACCTGAAATGTTTGGAAAAGACTTGCTTGAGAAGTTTTCACTGCCTTATGTAATAAATAGTGACACTGAACGTGATGAACTTGAAGGTGACGAAATTAGAAAAAATTATGGAAGTAACGTGTTGGATGGTGTATGGAAGGAACCGCTAGTCTCTTTCTTTCGACCCGGTGTTTACAGAAAGATAAGTGATCTCGTTAAAGCCATAAACGATACAACAATTGAACGTAGTCATGTGAAACTAATTTTTAGAGAAGAAGAAGATTGTTATGTAAGAATTGAAAAAATTTGTTCAGATACATGTAAAATAAGTGGTCGTCACTTTTTTGTAATTAGTGAAAAAGTATCACGCATTCTAGGATTCGCACCGCAGGAATTGGTATCTCTTGATACACACTTTGCTAATCATCCACTTAGCCTAGCTCGAGGTCTTCCTGAAAAAATGTTTATTTACTGTGATATATGTGAACCACGCATCACAGGTGATGCTCAAACGCCACTTTTGCGAATAATTCCTGTTGCAACTCAAAATTACGTATTTGCATCTACACAGAGTACACAGTTTGCTTCACCTAATTATATTCCTCTTTTACATACTGAGTTTCGCACAGTGGAAATAGATATAAGAGATCATCTCGGTCTAACAATACCATTCGAGTTTGGTACTCTCACTGTCACACTTCATTTCAAACGAATTGATTAGAAAGAAATGAACAGAGAATGAGTCCTTACGTGGAATATTATACGACACAAGTGGGAGGGGGTGGTATATCAAAAGTTTATGTCGGTTCGAGATATCAGAGAGGACATGGAATTGGCAGTTTTCTTGGGGGCCTTTTCCGTCGAGTTTTACCAATACTTGCGCGCGGTGCACGTACAGTCGGTAAGGAGGCTTTAAGCGCAGGAGTTAACGTTTTAAACGATCTTGATAACAAAACTCCTCTTAAATATGCTTTCAATAACCGCTTTAAGGAGTCTGGAGAGAATCTTAAGAGACAAGCAATTGACAAAATTGAAAATCTCATGAGCGGATCTGGTTATAAAATCGCGGCAAGAAATTTAAACACTCAGTTGAATAGCGTGCGTGGTGGATCGCGTATCGTAGGAGGAAAACGTAAGAGGAATATAAAAAAAAGTGTCAAGAGAATCCATCGAACTAAAGCGAAAAATAATAAAAAGATTAGTAAAAATAAAAAGAAGAAAAAGAAAACAAAGAAGACGACAACGAGTAAGGTTACAAGAAAACAGAAACGTGGCAGTTTATTTGGTGAAAAGAATCAAATTATTGATATTTTTGGAAATAAGTGAAATTGAGTAATGTCCTTTTTACACTCCCATTCCAGCGAATGTTTAAAAACTGAATTGGATCTTTTTTCACTACCACCAACTCAAACTTCTATAGATAGCGCGCAATGGATCCACTACAAACCCGTTTCCTCCCTGACGGACGATTCTCCGATAGAATTCGCTATCCCTGGTCACGGCGAAGAATACATCGATCTCCCACATACGATGCTCAGTGTAAAAGTCAAATTGCAAGCCCCAGAAAAAACTGCAGCAAATGCTGCGAATTTGGACAAAGTGGCACCAGTGAACAATCTACTTCACTCAATGTTCAATCAGGTGGACGTGTACTTCAATCAAAAACTCGTATCCCCACCAAACAATGCTTATGCGTACCGAGCATACATCGAAACATTACTCAATTATGGACCAGCCGCAAAAGAGAGTCATCTGACAAGCGTCCTGTGGTATACCGACACTGCGGGAAAAATGGAAGATTTATCAACAGAGCGTACAGGTTTCGACATCCGTCGAGGATTCTTTGGTGCAGGCAAGACAGTGGACCTTATCGGACATTTGCATTGCGATATTTTCAACCAGAACAAATTTCTTCTCAACGGTGTCGAAATGCGTCTTCGGTTTGTTCGAACAAAGGACTCTTTTTCCCTCATGGATCCCAGAAACGAGTGCAGTCTACATATCATGGAAGCGAGTCTTTTAGTTCGAAGGTGCAAAATAAGCCCAGGAGTTCTAGTTGGACACGCAAAAGCTCTTTCTCAAGGAACGGCAAAATATCCAATTACAAGGGTCGAAGTCAAGACGCTAACTCTACACGCTGGAATTCACGGCGATACTCTGGACAACGTGATTCTCGGACAGCTACCTAAAAGAGTAATCATCGGTTTTGTGGAGAATAGAGCATTTAACGGTAATAAGGACCTAAACCCATTTAATTTTAAAAATTAGAAAATTAACTTTTTATCTCTTTACGTTGATGGCACGCAAATTCCCTCAAAACCATTACAACCAGATTTTACGACAGAGCTTCTATATGTTGACGGTTATCACACTCTATTTTCTGGAACTGATATTCATTTTCTAAATGAGGGTAATGACATTGATCGTTATGATTACGGTAATGGTTACTGCCTTTTTGCTTTTGACCTCATACCTGACCTATCTGCAAACTGTTATTCTCACTGGAATCTTGTAAAACATGGTAGTCTTCGTGTCGAGGTAAGATTCGAGGAACCACTTGTCAAGACGATAAACTGCATTGTTTACGCTGAATATGATAACGTTTTAGAAATAGACGCGTCCAGACAAGTTATTGTTGATTTTGGAGGATAAGATATAACGTCCACTTCTCAGAATCTGTGATTATAAATCATTTTGCTCTATGTAACACCTGTTTAGACGAGCAGCATCAGTCCTAAGTAAACATGCGAGCTGTAATCAGCGGTCATTACACCGGAAACTGTCGCGTTGATTAGTTGCCTTGTACTGGTCTCTCGTTTTATCTCAATACCAGAATCTTTGTCGTCAACTCTACCATTACATAAACTTTCTTACCAAGAAGGGGATATGGACTACGTGATAGATATTCAAGGATTCCGAAGTCTCGAAGATCAGTTTATCGCCAAAGAAGTGGCTCTAGTTGCTGTGGATAAAAATTATACTGCCCACTGGATATCAGCACCACCACATCCCTTCTCAGACCTGCCTAATCGAACACGACAACAAAACAATTGGCTCACGTGTTATTATCATGGAATCGAGTGGTTCGAGGGAGACGTCCCAGTGAAGCATTTGCACTCAAACCTCAGAGAAGTCGCCAAAACAGCAGGTCAGATATACACACGTGGGCGGGAGAAGGCTAAACTTTTGCAAAATATTATGAGTAGGCAAATTGTCAATTTAGAGGAATTAACATGTCCTGCTTTCAAAAAATTAAATATTACCAACGAGTACTGTGTCCATCATGGTGTAAAGAAGGGAGAAATCTTCACATGTGTTCTGAACAATGCTTTTAAACTAAAAAATTGGTTGCAGGATCAGAGGAAAGAAGATGTGATGCTTCGCAATATACCCAACCGTAATCAGAGCCTGTCATCAATCAATAAAATCAAAACTTTAACAATCAGTAAACCTCCACCAGAGTCGGTGACACTGCAGACGGGTGTAGTCAACATTGAAAGATCAGTGGAAAAAATCAATGAGCAATCTACATCACGTGACGTAAATCAGTTGTTACCTAATTTACCATCGCTTGCCAATCCGGGAAAAAAGGACAGTGTAAGAAGGAGTTTGAAATTTTAATTTGAAAATTATCGGTATCCCGGACTACGAAAATGTAACGAGTTTGTAAAATAATCTTTAGTTTTTATATATGCATATTCTTAGTTTATAATATATGATTAACCATGCACGTGTTTGTGTGTATAAGTGTGTATGTGTGTTTGTGTGGAAGGAGTTGGAAATTTTAAGTTGAAAATTATCGGTATCCCAGACTACGGAAATGTATTGAGTTCTAAAATAATCTTTAGTTTTTATGTATGCCTATTTAACTCTTCAGATAGGTTTAGATTTTTCTGAAATATAAAACAGTTTTAGTAGGTCTATTTCGATGTAAGGTTTTTTTTTGACAAAAATTGAATAAATCTATTTTCACAGGTTTTAACAAAAAAAACTGTTACTCTTATTATTTACCGTCACCAGACCCAGAATTTTCCACACCGGGGTTCCCTCTCCCCCTCTCCAACTACATAGATCTCGGCTAGTCCCTCTTATCTTCTGTGACGCGTCGCCGCCAGACGCGGGGTGAGGGGTAGAGAGGGGGATTAGGCCACGCCCATAACGGCGCCCCATAGTTGTCCTATACTACTCGCGCCAGACCCGCCCCCGCCTAGTCTTCCGTTGCATTGATGGATTCTTACCTGGGAAGAAGCACACTGGACCTTTCTACCAGATTTACGCAGGCACATGCTTTTCCTTTTTAAAACTGTCCGATATTTTTCAACTTTTTTCTTTCCTTCAAATCACTTTAGATTCTAAAATTTTGATTTAGATGATTCTTATATGGCTTGTAAGGCTCAAATATAAGCATGGTAAACCGTTCTTTATTTGGAAACCATTCTTAGTCGTGCGCCGTAGCAGTGGGGCAAAAAAAGTTTTTCTGTACAAATTAGTCTTGAGCTTATAATTTTGATCAGAGGCTCATTTTTCTCTAATGGAAGATCTTTTTTCATGAAAGATTCGTCCGCGTCAATTTAAATTTTTTTTTCTTTATTTGGAAACAAGATAGACCTTTTCGCATTAGACGATCCCATTTTTGCAACAGGTCATATTTGCATAAAATATCATACAATTAGTAAAGGCACATATTTCTAATAATATAAAGCAGGTAACAATATTTAAAAAAATCGGTTTATTCTTGTAGTTCTAATACAAGTTCCAAAGAACTGGAAATCTCTTTTTTAAATTTTTTTCAGGATATATTTAAATATAATGCTTAGTTACCTTTTTTTATTAATGAAAATTAATTTTGAATGTTATAAACAAATTTAATAAACAAATGCATACCTTATTCATTTCACGCTCTAAATATTTCGTTCCTTTACAAAATTAATAAAAAATTTGTCGTTGATAATTAATGTATATTTGGCTTAATATTTCGTAATAATAATCAATTGTTCAAATTTTTAACCGGCAGGTTCACTTTTTTCGACGGAATCAATTACGAATTATTCAGCGAAATTCTTCCCTCATAATTATTTATCATTACAAAATAATTGTTTATTTTATAAAGAATTTTACAACTAAATTCACGAGTTCACTACTTTCAATACATGGATGTCGTATTTTTTACGATATCAAATACTAATGACTCACAGAGGATTTTTTTATCAGGAGACTTTGTGAGGCGACAATATTTGTTAGTTTTTTACATACATTTCATAAACAGGTACTGATATTCGTCAATTTGTAAACAGACAGGTTTCCTTTTCTAAACGAAATCAATTTTAAATAACTTGAAAAAATCCATCCCTTATGATACTTTGATAAAGAAAAAAAAGTTATATGTTATAACAAACTTTTTTAAAAGATCTGTCATTTTTCATTTTTTAAAAATTCGCCACAATAAACCGTAAAATTAAAAAAAATAGTAGCGCACACTGTAAAAATGACACAATTTCAGGTTTTTCAGTAAAATAATTCATCAAATAAAAGATGATTGTTCGTTTAATAGGTATCGTGAGGGAAGAATTTTTCCAAGTAATTTTGAATTGATTTAATCCAAAAACGGAATCTGCAATGCGGCGATTACCTTTATTTTTTAATCTTTAAGCCTTCAGTGCTTATGTGGGAGATCCTAGCATATGTCCTTGATTTTTTATAGGCTTCCAAAAAGTTCAAAAACTTTGTGTTTTTACCTGTAGACTGCGTTTTTTAAAAAAACTAGACATTCTATCAAAGTATTTTTCTCAATGGTTTTACAGTCACAATTACTAAAATGATTTGACACTTTGTATAATTTTCAAATTAAAAAATAACGAATGTAATATGGTAGATACTTTCAATTTTAAATACATTTTTTGCACATTTAGCTACTCTAAGTATCGACATCAAATAAGTTTTAAAGAAGTATTTAAGTTTAAATTAACATAAAAACATTGATTCCGTTATTTTTGGATTAGAAAGAATATTAGAAGAAAATAACCTAAATGCCCTGAATAACTGCGTACATCATTATTGCTACAAAAGGAATTTACAAAAATAAAGAAATAGCTACCTCTGCGGAATGACTCTCCATATGAGTCTGGCTGTAACATACATACATAATAATAATAATAATAATAGCGTAGGGATGTGGCGACCCCATCGCCCGAGAGCTCCGGCTCTTGCAGTCAGCCACGTTGCTTTGGGCTAACTCCCCAATGCAATGAATTATGCGGTTACGACACCAGTATCGCGCAGTGCCACCCACAATAGGCCTCTCTCGGATGGAGGCCATGGTTCAGTTGGGAGTGGCAATAGGACCGAACCGAGGCGACGAGCAGGCAATGGCCCCGGACAAACGCGAGAACATCGATTTAAATGGTCGGACCAACTCAGGAGAGACATCCTTACCTGTTGGCAAAGAAGCTCACCGGCGCGAAGAGGATTCATGCAGAGGTTACATGACCGTTGGGTCAATATGCACCCGGAATATGCTCATCAAACGCCTCAGTATTTAAGAGATCAGGTATCCTTTTTGCGAAAAAACGGATATGAAGCTCTTTATCAACAAGAAGAAGAGCAACATCCTCCATCGAACATTCCACCCGTTCCAGCAAGACCACCTTTGCAGATAGCCGATAATGCTAACATGAGAAGTAGGAGATCTATCCACCAAAAAGTCTTTCTCAGGATGGACAAATTAGCTGAAGCTAATACTGCTCTCCTCGATTTGCTCCCCGAAGATGTTAATCTCTGGAATCTGAACTGTGTTGTTTACGAGAAGGCGGTGTCCTTGCTTAGCGACAGTAGAAGTAACGAAACTTCAGTACGTCTGAGTAAGACTCGCGAGCGTATTGCACAGCTTCAATTCAAAATTGAAACGGCAAGACGGCAGGCATCAAATATTCAGTGCGTGATTAGCTACATAACATTAAATAAAAAATTCACTCCAAAAGTTAGGGCACTTGCTCGAAACTTGAGGAAAGCAAATTATTAAGCTCATTGAATGCATGGAGGTGCATCCAAAAATAGTGAGATGCATAAAAGAGCTTATGCTCTTGTGGCGGACAATGTTTGTCATAACATCTGACAAAAGACAAGTGACTACAAGCTATATCACATATAAGAGGGGAGTCTTCCAAGGAGACTCTCTAAGTCCGATACTTTTCTGCATCTCCCTCTTGCCTCTATCTATTGTGCTCCGAGGCAAAAGCTCTGGATACCTATGTGGCCCGCCGAACAAAAGAGAATATAAGGTCAACCACCTTTTATACATGGACGACCTTAAACTCTTTGCTTCCTCGAAAGAGGACCTTAACATCCTTTTGGAGGCGGTAAATAGGTACTCTAAAGCGATTGGCATGAGCTTCGGACTGGACAAGTGTGCCTGCGTCCACCTACACCAAGGAAGACTAGAAACTACATCTTCGGGTCACGATCAGGATGTTCAACTCATCGGCGGAAATACCATTCAACATCTTGGTATTGGAGAAACATATACATATCTTGGAATACCGCAAGCGGAAACCCATGATGTGCTTGCGTTAAAAACGGCCCTTGGAAAAAGGTATCGCCAAATTCTCAGAAAAATTTGGGCTTCCGAATTATCTGGAAAGAATAAGATCCAGGCGACCAATATGCTGGCCGTTCCTATACTGCTCTACACGTTTGGTGCAGTAAAATGGAACGTCGATGAGTTGAAGCAACTTGACCGAAGCACACGCAAGATGATGACAATCCATCGAAGTCATCATCCTAGATCTTCCGTACCTCGAATATACCTCCCTCGAGATAAAGGGGGTAGAGGCTTGCTGAGCTTAGAGTGTCTTCATCGCAGAACGGTTCTGGCTACAGCCTGCTCAGTTCTAAATAGCACAGATTTTCTTATGCGACTAGTACATCAACATGAAGTCGTCAATGCTGCGGCGTTTCTATATCGTGCCGCAGATAGGGCCGCAGAGGAGCTTGGCCTCCCATTTGATTCCAGCGACACTACACATGGCCTAGCATCACTAACACCTTTGGTGCTCAAAAGTCGTGTACAGGAAGCAGAACATACGCTTCTACTAAGAGAACATGCTGACAAGCCCCTTCCTGGTAAATTCTACGGCATTATACGTAGAGAAGAGCTCTCGATGGGTCTGTCCAACATGTTTCTCAAGTCTGCTGGATTAAAATCGGAGACTGAGGGATTTCTTTTTGCCTGTCAAGATGGCGTTATAGACACCTTAGTTTACCGCGAGCGCATAATGAATATACCTGTAGGCGATACCAACTGCCGAGCGTGCAAGCAAGAGCCAGAAACACTTGGACATGTTCTCAGTGGATGCTCAAAATATGCACGATACGGGTACATAGAGAGACACAATGCGGCTCTAAAAGTGTTATATTACCATCTGAGGCACTTCTATGGTGTTGATCTATTGCCCGTCTTGCCATACGCCCAGGGGGAACTCGAGTCCGTTGTGAAGAATGATCAGTGTAAGATCTACTGGAATTTCTCATTTTTGACCACTCAACGTATCAGTGCTACGAAGCCTGATATTGTCCTCCAAGATCTGAAGAACAAGATCATTTACGTGATTGAATTCTCGGCACCAGCCGATGGTAATATCACGGCAAAGGAGGAAGAAAAACGGGCGAAATATCAAGCACTTCTTTTCGAGCTAAGCAGGCTCTACCAAGGCTTCAAAGTCCATCTTGTAATTCTCATAATCGGCTGTCTTGGAGGTATGAAAGCTTCATTTATTAGCCAACTCAACAAGATTCCGGCTTGCCAGCGTCAGGCTCATTCCATCGCGAACCGGATGCAAAAGGCTGTTCTTCTGGGATCACTTCATCTGGTCCGTCAACACTGTTCCTCATAACATTCCACAAAGATTGGTAGCTCTAAAAAAGTATCCAGAGGTGAAATTTCATCTCCAACTGTCCCGTCTGCCGCGTAAGATCATCCGCGGCTAGAGACCTGACTCCAAGGAACAGTGTTGCCCGATGTTTTCTCGCGTAAATTTCCCGCTCTTGCTTACCTTCTAGGACAGAAGGAGCAGAAGCGGATGACGTACACGTTCCAGTTGCGTCGGGATTGGTTGCTTTTAAAGAACCATGATCGTAGCTTCCGGAGCCTACAACTTCTCACATAATAGATCTTTATTATGTTCCACGAAATATGTACATGAGCTTACAGAAAGAGATAGACGAGTGGACATAAAAGGCCGAGGTTCAGCTGAGCTGCTTTACAACCTAACCTTCTACAATCTAACTTAAATGCTTACTATAAAATAACTCCTTGTGAACGCTAACTAGCTTAAAAGGAGAGGAAAAACAAACAAAAATATTATTGTACAATCGTACATTAAATTACTGACTAAGAATACAGGACGATCATATATAAATCGCCGATGAGTAGCTTTCTCGCACGTAACAGGTTCTCAACGGATTTAAGGCTCCATCCGCAATGTTTGATACATTTCGTTTCTCACAGAGTGAGCACTATACGAATCAATAGGATCTTTAAGAGCATTTAACAAACGAGGAGCTAAGCATGAAAATGTAGCTTCCGCCTTCGCAGTGCGAGCCGAAGGAACCGAAAATTTTCCGTTGGATCTTGTGACAAGAGATTTTCTCGCCCGATTTTCTTCCACGCTGGAATTGACATTTCGTAGGTATATCGGCGTCTCCTTTGACCAAACTTTGAAAGCGAGAACGCAGAGATGCAATCTCCACCGTTGGTCCATTTTCAACCAACCAGATTCTCTAAAAGCGGGGGAGATATGGTCAAATTTTCTTATACCGTACGCGAATCTTAAGCAGGAATTTTGCACTCTCTGAATCCTCGCCCTCAGCGGCGTACTCAAGGAAGGCCCAAAGCTCGTGTATGCATAATCAAAAAGAGACAAGATTAGCGATTCGCATAATAGAAGTTTCAAGTTTTCAAGAAGTACTAGTAGGAAGAGCGCGACGGAATGGAAATAATTTTCGTAGGCGTATATACGCGGCATTGACCTTTTTAGATACTTGCTCTTCGAAGCCCCAATTTGACTGCATTATAAGCCCGAGGTTTTTCGACTGCGAGACGATGGAAAGTTGAGTAGCATTTATTGAGAAATTAGGAAGAAGATCGCAATCTAAACTGCCTATCGGTAGAATGACAGATTTCGTCGGATTAATGACCAGCGCACGATCTTCCGCCCAGCCAGCGTTATGATCTAAGACCGGGTTTAAAATGGCTGCTCCCTCATTAATGTCTTCCCGCTTACAACGGATTATACACCTGTGTATCATCTGCATACATGTGTATAGTTATTTTAATTCTGCCCTTCGAAATCGCCTCTACCCTACGCAAAAAATTCCTTCACGGAATCAGGAAGGTCGTTTGTGTAAACAGAAAACAAGGTAGGGCTACTCACTGCCCCCTGAGGTACTCCCCTATTCACTGCTCTGCGTGGGGACATGAGTGTAGACTGAGAGCTTGATACTGCAACTCGCTGACTTCTATTAGAGAGAAACCCTGTGAACCAAGCAAGTGATGTTCCCCTTACTCCTATCGATTCTAATTTTTTCAAAAGCAACCCATCATCAAGGGTTTCGAAAGCCCGAGATAAGTCCAGCAAGGCCAGTAGGGTTACCTCTGAACAGTCCAAGGACCTTCCTATCTCATCCGAGACGTGAAGAAGAGTTGTTGCAGCCGAAAAACCCTTCCTAAACCCCGATTGATTGGGAGGTACTACATTGTTTTTGTCAATGAAGTGTGTCAACTGCTGGAGACAGATCTTCTCTAATACCTTCGAAAGGTAAGGCAGAATGGTTATTGGGCGCAGGTCACCAAATGATTTCGGACTATCACATTTAGGAAGAGGACGAACAATACCTGATCCCCATGCCGAGGGAAATTTTCCCTGCCTCTCATAGCGTGATACAAATGACTAAGATCAATTTCCTGGAATGCGAAAGTATTCTGTGAGTCAGGTACAAAGTTGCTAGCAGATAACTGAAGGTGGCGGATTAGTGCCTCTGACGCTACCGCTGGCGGTATGGTATCTAGATAATAGTCATTAATGCTAGTGGGATCCATAAGCAGATCTCCCCAAGAGAACTGTCTTTGTCCTGACCAGACACCTGCCAGGTTTACCTTTACCCACATGTGTTTGGAAGAGGGTCTATCTGAGAGGCTAGCCAGATACCCGTTTTTTTCGCGCCGTAGGGAGCCCGTTGCGAGGTTACGTAGGAGCACATATTTATCTCTATCTATGGCAGTTTTTGAAGTGCGCCATTTGGAACGAGCTCTGTCCCTAGCCCGGGCAATTTTCTTTACAGAGTCGGAGAACTAAGGCGGCCTGGGCCTAGCTATTCTAAAGCGACGTAGCGGGCAGAAACTGTTAATAAGGCTTAATGTTATTTGCGAAAATCGATCAACTTTCTCATCTAACGAGGAGAGGTTTAATATACTGGCCCAGTCCACCCAACTTGCTGCCTCATTGAATGCTGTTTGGTCCACACGTTTGAAGTCCCTACCTATGCGGTAAACACTCGGTCTTGTTGATAGATCTAGGTTTATGTCGCAGAAAATCAAGTCATGGTCAAATTTTCCTGATAGCTTCACCACTCCCGAATCTAATAGTGAGAGATCGTCACTTACAAAAATAAGGTCCAAAATCGAGTCAGAGCGGGTCGGTTCTTTGATAACCTGCCTGAGCGATAGAGAGCGTGATATGTGAAGTAACCTATCCCAGCATGTATGGGAGGTGTCCGCTGCATTGATATTAAAATCTCCTAAGCAAACCATGTGATTTGATTCACAGGTGGCACGAGCTAAGGCCTCTTCCAAATCACTGTCCCAGGATAGCGCCACGTTTGGACTCCTGTAAACTCCTAGAATTGCGAGACGCGATTTCTTAAGTTTAACTATAACTAGGCATAGGTCCACAGGGATGTCATCGGGAACATCCGTTAAAAATGGAGTGTAATTATTATACACCGACTCGTAGCTAAGATCATCTTTAATATAAATAGCAACCCCACCTCCTCTCGTCGCCTTGCGGCTTCTACGATCAGCTCGTACTAAACTAAAACCCTTAATTAATATCGCAGAGTCGGGGACATCAGGACGAAGCCAAGTTTCTGAGATTACAAGAATGTCGATGTTATACAAATGGATGATGTCTGTGATTTCACTTATTTTAGGAGGAAGAGATCTCGCATTTATGTGTGCCAAGTGCAAATGCTTGCCTCGCTCGCTGCTACAATGAGAAAGACTGGGATCACCGAAGGAAACATTTAAATGAATATCCGAAGAAGGGTAATTACTAATAGAGAAAAAAGTTCACTCTAACGGAGAAACCATGTCGTTAGATATAGAGATGCGTGAGACATCGGGCGAAGGAGGGACGGGGTTTAGTTGAGAAAGATTTGCTGACATACCCGTTGAGTCTTGAAGGCGGATCACTGAAGAAGAGTTCATGGACGAGACACAAGCCGAGCTTGAACCACAGTCCAAGTAAGATATTGCAGAAGAGTCCAAAGGAAGTAGAGAAGGTGAAGGAACTGGTGTTGCCACTTGCAAGGCTTTATCAGAGATGGAAAAGGTATTGAGTCAAGATTGACTAGAATTGGCTGCCTCGCTTAGCTGACTGGAAAGGAAGGCATCAAGATCGAACGAGTCAGTCAGATCAGGGATCTTTATTGGCTTAGACGAAGCATTGCACATGTCTTTTTCTACTTAGCTCACTAGTACACATTTTACGTAACGAAGTTTTTCTGTATAACGTGTATGATTTCTGATATTTTTCTTACTTATGTTAATCTGAGGTTGAAAAAGTAGATTTTATATTTACTACAATAATTTTCGTTTCACTAAATAACACTGGTGTAGTTTATTGCCCAAAAGTGGTTACATGATATCAATGTGTGTTTCTCGAAAAAGAACCGAAAAAGTACGTAAACACCTTGTTGGACTTTCCCCTGGTGGATAGTGTAAATTGGCATGAGTAGGGCAATAAACAAATCTGGCACCAGCCTTTGAGAGGCCATCCAGCCGCTAACAAGATATGTACCTGTTCGCCTTTGAGCAACGCCTACTTTGCACCTTGTGATCCTTATATCGACTCTTATAAGTGCACGGGTATACCTGAGATCCTAACGTTAGTATCTATTGTACTTTATTGTGCCTTTGTACTCATTTCCACGCTGTCTACAAATTAATCTAGTTTCGAAGGCTTTTAATTTTAATTAATTAAGTTTTGAAACAATTCAAAATTAATCAATTCCGAACCCTACTTATTAAAAAATGGAATAAACTTACTATGTTACATATTATTAATTTTTTTAACGCTTTCAATTTAAAATTCGTTAACGTTTTGTGCTCTCAACTTACAAATATGGTACAATTAGGCTTACTTCATTTTTGATCGCAAATAAACGTGAAGAAGTTAAAAATAAACATTGTTATGAATACTTTTTGTGGTAAAATATTGAAATTTCAGTTTTTTCAGATATCAATTTCGCTTAATCCTCTGAATTGCCGGAAATATTCCTAAAAAAGATGTGTTTAATAATATTTAGTAAGATATATGAATTTAAATGTTTTTAAATACGTAGTGTATACAGATACGGCATTTTGTGCCGTATTTTAATTTTGTAGTACTGCATTTTTTCCGTATTTTAACTTTGTAGTCCGGTATTTTTTGTACGACAAATTTTCTGGTACGGAAAATTTTGACATCGACAAACTTTCTTTTCGCATTTCAACTTTTTTGGTAGTGAGCATTGCTATAAAAAATATTGAAAACTATATTGGTTTTATTATTAACTTCTCGTGATCTCTCATATCTCAAAGCCTTTTCCAGTTCTCCCTTAAAAAAATACTAGTCAGTGACTGGTCACAGAAGAGTGATGTGTCACAACTCGAACCCCTTTTCCAGCTCTCCCTTCAAAAAATTCTTGTCAGTGATTGGTCACAGAAGAGTGATCTGTCACATCTCGAACCCCTTTTCCAGATCACCCTTTAAAAGATACGCGTGTTAGTGAAAGGTCACAGAAGGGTGACCTGTCACATCTCGAACCTCTTTTTGGATAATTTGAAGATCAAAAATCAAGTTTTTAATTGTAAAACTTAACCAATAAAGTTCTAAATATTTTTTAGAGCAATGCTGACTGCCAAATAGTTGAAATGCGAAAAGAAATTTCTTTCAAGTCAAAATTTTCCGTAGTATGAAAATTCAAGTCCGGCAAAATTTGCCGTACTAGGAAATTTAAATCCGGCAAAAAATGCCGGACTACGAAATTAAAGTACGGCAAAAAAAGATATAAGCAATTCTTTAGTGTTCTTTTAGTGTGTAATGTTCTTGATTATACGACACTTTGTGTGTATTTATAACTGAATATTCCTCGTTTTATGATAAAATAGTAAAATATTGTACTATCTTTCCAAAGTAGCAAAAAATATTATCGGAACAGAAACTTCCTTATTGACACAAAAATTTGCCGGACTAGAAACTTCAAATACGGCAAAATTTTCCGGAGCTCAATACTCGACCTTTTAAATATTTCAGATATAAAAATGAACAGTTTTGGCAGTTTCACGTAGAAAAAGTCATGTTTTGAATCACAATAGCTTAATAATACATAATAACAAAGAATGCTTCGAGTTAATGAATTGAAATTTCGTGGAACCTATACATATATATGCGATAGATTTGTACTTTAGTTCAGTTTGACATCTTATAAAATTGTCTTTAGCATGCAGTTGTCTCCCTTGATTTTCAAGTTACTTCTTTTTCCCTTTAGATTAAAGTGAATGAATTTTAAAAATCATAATGCACAATTTGAAAATTAATGATTTGTAAAGACTTCCGGGTGCACTTCTGAAAAGCGCATACCTCCGATTAATTTTACACTCTGTATATCTATATATTTTGACGCGCGCATTACGAATATGATTGTGAAAATACCTGCAAATTTTATTTTCATGGTGAAAACCTTGGAAAATACATAAAAGACATGTTTTTTCAAATATATCTCGGTAAATACAGAAAATTTTGAAAAAGTTTTTCCACAAAAGTTGTAGATCCAATCAAAATATACATTTTTGATCATGAATACTTTTTCTCTCAGATGAATAGTTTCTGAGAAAATCGCTTTAAAAATTCAGTAAGTGCAACAAGCTTGAGTGCAGTAAGTGTTCGGCCCTTCTGTGACTGGTCACAGAAATAATATTGGTCAGACCCTTACTTCTTTCCACCGGCTTGTGAGGCGGGAAGGCACTCCTGTGACTGGTCACAGAAATAATTTTGGTCAAAATCCTACCCCTTTCCAACTTGTCGTGGAGCCGGGAAGGCATCCCTCTCACTGGTCACAGAAATAATGTAGGTAACATCCCTACCCTTCGCCAACGTCTCGTGGAGGGAAAGCACACCTGAGACTGGTCACAGAAATAATTTGGGTGGAACCCCTACCCCTTTCCAACGTCTCGTGGGGGCAAAAAGGCAACCCTGTGATTGGTTACAAAAATAATTTCGGCCAAACCCCTACCCCTTTACGTCTCCTGGGGGTGGAAAGGCAACCCCGTGATTGATTACAGAAATAATTTTGGACAAAACCCCACCCCTTTCTAGCGCACCATCGCTACACATTGTGATGTATTTCTGTGATTTTTAATATTTAGCGTCCATTGTCTCGAAAAATAAAAACTTGCAGTCGTAGAGTAAAAATGTACTCAACATGAAATATGTACTTTTGAAAGATCTACAACCTTTCTCTAAAGCTTTTTTGTAAATTTTTATTATTTTTAATATAATTTTTTGGATTTTGACCTGGAATTCAAATTTGTGCGTATTTTCACCACAATTTTCGTAATGAGTGAGTCAAAATACATGGATATACGGAGTTTCAAATTAATCGGATGCATGCACTTTTCGGAAGTTCATTCGTTTGAACTGCAGAATTTCGAAATTTTCCAATTAGGAAGCATATACTTTTCAACGTTTTTAGACTAATTTCACATTGAAGGAACATAATAATATTTAAAATTTGTGAATTTATAAGTGCAACGGTAATAAGGTTTTTTTACAGAAATTTCACTTTTTAGTAGAAAAATATATCCTATCACTTTGAATATCACTTGATACTACATTATATGATACTTATTCAAATATTCATCATATATTTATCTCTTTTAATATGAAACTTTTGTAAATTGCATTTATAACAAATTGTAGTTTTGAATGCGCAATTGGAAAACAGTTTTATTTTTGAGGTCTTAAAACAAAAGTTCCTTTGGTTGAAAAGGAAAACTTTTTCAAGATTTCATTTGAGTAATTAATTCATTGTTCTTCGTCCCCTAGCCGACAGTACGTCTTCCCGGCCGCATTTCTGTCCGGGAACAGTGGCTTTTGCGGCCTGCTAGAGTTAACGTGATCTCTGATTGGCTGCGAGATTTTTGTGGCTCGCTGACGTAGCAACCTGACGTAGCAACGTTCAGTATTGTGTTATTGTGTACTTAGCCTCTGCAAAAGATTTAGCTTGACAGGTGAATGGAAAAAAGAGAGCGTCGGTGTGTTCAACCTCAATACTGATCGTTGAACGTTATTGTTTATTATTATTATTGAAATTATTTTTTTGAAATTTTAATTATTATTTGAAATGGTCGACTTCTCGTCTGAAGGTTCTGCGGACGAGGAAGAAGTATAACGAAAAAATGAAAAATATGTGTTTTTTATACCCGCCCCGACCAGCAAAAATAGTATACGACACACGGCCAGAAATCTTGGATGCCCTGGCGTGCGTGATATGAGGCCTCGGCTTCGCCTCGGCCTTCATATCACACACGCCCGGAAGTCCAACTTTCGGGCCTTGGGTCGTAATATACTATTTAAGTCCTGGAGATATTTTTTATCTGAAATAAGATAAAAATGGTGGAAACAGTTGAAAACTACAATTATTCGACTCGGATAATTTTTATCTGAAAGCGGATAATTTTTATCTAGAGGCGCATAAAAATTGTCCGACATCGGATGTAGTTGTCAACTATTTGCAACGTTTTCATCCAACTTCAGATAAGAAATATCCTTGGGATTTACTGTGTTCCCGGTTCTCAAAAAATTTTCATGTTCATTAAAATTAAACTATTCGAACTCTGCTGAAAGCTGAAAATTTTTTCATATCAAAACTACACTGCAAGCGAAAAGTACCTAGTGATATTGCCAAGACAAAATCAAGGGCGGCTTTAGATTGGCCATAGGACTATTAGTTTTATTTATACAAGAGGCGAAAATTTAAAATGTATATGCTCGAGCCTGTGGTACCAGAGAAAAAACGTGGTAAGGTAGCTCACTTCCGGGTCGTGATTTTTGACAAAAAATAAAGGATCACAGAAATCGGCATCGGTGCCCAAAAATAGCCGAGCAAAAATCAAGAATTACACCATAAACAGAATGTTAAAATGAAGGTCCTAGAGGAACGGACCTATTTTCCCCCACTTTCTTTGGCGTTAGCTTTATGACGATAATGAACCAACAATATTGGTTAACAGTACACATATCTGATTATTAAAAACTATTTTATAAGCATACACTTATAAATTATGATTTGTACTTTAATATTTTTTATATGGAAACTTTTTCAAAATTATGTAAAGTGAGTAGTTTATTTTAGATCTCTTGTAGAATCGTGTACGAAAATCTTACACATCACCGTGATAGGCAATATCTTGCGGAACACGTTTGCCTGGCGGGAATTTTCCGTAGCTGGGCATCCCTGCTTTAAATTATTAATAATAATGGTTAACAATTCAATAATTGTTAATTTTATTATTATTAATATTTATTAATATCACGTAAAAAATAATATTCCATTATTAATTGTTACTTTGATGATCAAACCCTGTGCAATTTTAATTATTTTAAGTTAATTTAAATCCTTTAGAATTAACAATTTTTAAATTGTTAATCATTATTATAATTATTAATTATAATGTTCAACGATTCAAGAATTATTATCAATTTTTAAGCAATTTAGATTAACTTAAAATAGTTGAAATTTCAAAGGGTTTTATTATAAAAGTAAGAATTAATAATAAAATATTATATATATATATATATAATATTAGTAAATATTAATGATAATAATGATTAAAAATTTAGGAATCGTTAATTTTCAAACGATTTAAAGTAACTTAAAATAAGTGAAATTTCAAAGGATTCGAGTATAAAAGTATCAATTTGTAATAAAATATTATTTATATATAATATTAATAAATATTAATAATAATGAAATTAACAATTCCTAAATTGTTAATCATTATTATTATTAGTGATATAAATAATTACTATCAGTTTAAGAATGTTTAATTTATAAACGATTTAAATTAACTTAAAATAATTGAACTTTGAAAGGGTTTGTGTATAAAAGCTGTAACATCACAATTCTTGGTAATTAAACATTTTTTAAGTTTTATATGTATTTCGTATTCATTTAATTGCCAACGTTTTGTAGCAGAAATTTCGTTATTATTAATATTTTATATTTTAAATTACTTTATTTTGAACGGTTCTTAAGAATATTCAAGGTCTATAATTGAAATTTTTCCATCTGGAACGGTGATAATGACAGTGAATTTATTTTTTGATTTCAGAAAAATTTGTCTAATTAATTTAAATGTTGAATAATAATTGTTTACATTCTCATCTGAATGAGAAGGTATTGGTTTTATGTGAAAGTTAACTTTCGCAGATTACATAAAATCTTAACGTTTTCGGACTCACTAATCGAAAAAAAATAGATTTGACTTCGGTGTCTGTCTGTCGTCGTCGTTGTCGTTGTCTGTGAACACGATAACTTTCGAAGGAATTATCCGATTGAATTGCCCTTTGGCATATGTACTTTTTTAATTCCTAACGTATGAACGTTGAAACGATGAAACGTACAGCTTTTATTCTAATAATGAAAAATTCCATTGATCAGCTGTGCCGTAACTCACAGAAATAACATATTGTTCGAGCAATTTTTATTCGAACAATTGGAAAATCAGTTTCTTTTTCATGTGGTCATCCGCAATTTTTAATTCAAAAATATTAATATCAAATACGAAATCAATAAAAAAGTTTTAATTTTATCTTAATTAAAATTAAAATAAAAAATTATAAGAATTAATGAAAAATGATTAAAGAAAATTAAAAAGAATTTATTATTGACAGCTTACAAAAATTTAAACTTTAAATCGGAATAGTGGAGAATCTACGTATATTTACGATTATATTCTCAAACTCGCAAAAATGTCAGGGATTTTATCCACCTATTAGCATTTTTAATATAGGAATAGGCCAGGAAGAAATAGGTAAGTTAAAAGACAAAGGACCTAACATCGAGCAACTTCGAATTCAGTGAGATGTAGTGTCGTTGCACACTGGAAAGGGAAGGGTACGCAGGTAGACGTGGAGGAAAAGACCTGACGTACTGGTCTCAGGTACGGTGGGTGAATTCATGACTACCCCGCCCTAGATATAAATTTTACAATTCTCAAGACCTTTTCAATGTTTCTATTGTATAACACGCGCATTTTCTGAAGAGATTAAAAATTCCCCAATATCCTTCTTATTTTATTTGAAGTAAATATTTGTCCAAGTATGAAGTTTTCTATATAACCTTATTTTTCGAAGTTTTCTTGTGGCTTTGGCGAAAACCGTTCGAGTCATGGCAAAAATAAGGTAGTTTTTGGATTTTCCTTTAAAAATCGCACATAAATCATGTCACCGCTTTTGTTAAAAAAAAATTATCTACACTCACTTAGAATACGATTTATAATTCTTCTATAAGCACGTTGTTCCAACAAATCTGAAAAGGCTGACGTATGGGAAAAAACAGGAAATTGATTCGAATTTAGCACAAAAAACTATTCCGGAAACGACACATATCTCATTTAAATGTAAACATCAAATTATGTTGACCAGTTTTATTTCTCATGCGTATTCAGCGTATTGTGCAAAGGAAATATTTTGCGATTTTCTCAACAAAAAAATAGGTTGACATTTTTTTAATTTTTAAAACAAGTATGAATTTTTCTTCAAACTCAAGATAACATTGATTTCGATATTGTTCTACTATAAAAATAATGTTTGGAAAAGGCACTCAATGCCCTAAATAAGTGTGTAAATTTCAATTTTGATATTCGTAATAATATACATAATAAAATGTACAAATATTAGCTATTTATATTTATTTATGGTCTTATTTTTTCAGAAAAAAATTAGGCAGATGAGAAGCGAAAACGAAACAATAAGAAATATAAACAAAAAGTTACTTTCTGCGAAGAATTGTTTCGATATATACCAGAATGACTCTTCATATGTGTCCCACCGTATAGGCATGGCTTTTTCTACTTGTCAGTCAGTGGTCCACATATCCAGTAGAAAGTTTTACTGAAAAGTCTCGTATTTTACGGATATGCAAGGTATCTAGCATCCTGGAAATCCTTGAAAACGATGAAAATAGCGAAGCTACTATCGAAAATATTTCAAAGCTTCTTATTTATTCCCGATTTTTTTCTAGTAAAGACGATTTCATTAAAGCCGGGGTAAGTCAGGGATTTTGACAAAAATCTTGCAAAAGTCAGGCAATTTCTATAAGAGGCATTTTAAATAACTGTTTAGGATAATAAATTAGACAATTTTACACTTAAATTTTAAATTGTGTTATTCCATGTGAAAAAGATTGTATGTTAGAAATGTTCGAAGATTTGCCTCTTATTTTTATTTATTTTCTTCATATGTTTGCTCCTGTCGATTATACTTTTAGTTAAGAATTTTATTATTTAGTTGCAAATTCAACAGTTTTATTAAAAAGTCATCCTTTTGTGTTTGAAATATCCACTATTACATTATTCGTTGAAAATTTTTTTTTTTGTAGAAAATTAATTTTTTTAATTGAAAAATTAACTATTTCATTTTTGGCTGAGAAGTGTTTTTTTACAAATTCAAGTACTTGGGTAAAAGTTGAACCACTTTGTTGAAAATTAGTTTTTTTTGTTTCAAGGTTCAAATGTTCGCTTAAAAATTTAACTATTTTGTTTAAAATTAGTATTTTTTTATTTTAAGTTCATTTTCTACCTAAAATTGTTAGTTATCCATTTTTTGTTGAAACTTGATCTAAATTAGTTAGAATTTCGTCTTTATTGGTAGAAAAATAATTTTTTGATCGAAATTTCTTCTTTTTTGGTTAAAATTTCGGATTGAAAATGCAAATGTTTTACAAAAACATTCGTATTTTGACTTAAAAGTTCATATATTTTGATGAGATATTTTTTTTCTAGTTCTTACGAATCTTTATTTGTTGAACATTCGCCTTTATGGTTGGAAATTACATTATTTTGTTGAAAGTTAGTCTTTTTGGTAGAAAATCAATATTTCAGGTTTGAAAATTCAACTGCTTTGTAGAAAATTCGTCTTCTGGGTTGAAAATGTGTGTTTTCTTATTCAAAGTTGACCTCATTTGTTAACAATTTATTTTCTTCCTTGCAGATCTTTGGTTGGAAATTCAACTTTTTGTTTGAAGTATTTATTTACTGAAAATTCATCTTTTTTAATTGAAAATAGAACTATTCATTTGAAAATTCATCTTCCTTGTTGAAAAATCGTTTTGGTTAAAAATTCATCTTTGTAGGTTGAAAATTCAGAAATTTGGTTAAAAGTTCAACTATTTTGTTGAAAATTTTGTTTCTTTGTTAAACATTAATATTTTTTGTTTAAAATTAATTTTTTAGATAGAATATTTAAATGTTGTGTAAAAAACTTATCCCTTTTTGTTAAGAATTAATCTGTCTTCTAAAGAAATAGATTATTTGGTTAAAAATTTAACTCTTTTTGATTGAAGTTTGAACTTTTTATTTAAAATTCGATTATTTGGTTGAAAACTCATCTCTGTAGGTTGGAAATTCATCAGTTTGGTTAAAAATTAAACTATTTTGTTGAAAATTTAATTACTTTATTGAAAATTAAACTTAAATAATATAACTCAGTCAAATTTTAACTAATTCTAATCAAAAAGAGATTATTACGCACAGAATTGAACTCACTTTGAATATATAAACAGCAACAAATTATTGGATTGAAAAAATGTCATTAAATTTTCGAAGTTGGAAGAATATGAAACTTTAATATTTTTGATTTTAGCCTCATGATTTTTCAGCATGGTCAAATGAACAATTACCAAAAAACGGTTTTTGACCATACAATCAGATTTTGGGGGCGTATGAGAAATTTCGCTTATGACACATTTTTAGAAAGGTACCTGGAAAAATTCATTTTTGTCCTGGAAAACTTGGAAAAGTCCTGAAATGTTTTCTTTGTAGAAACGCTGGACACCCTGGGTTTGTTTTCAAGTATTTTTCTTACATTCAGTATTTTACCTATGTGGTCATAAAAGTAGCTTTTATGATTACCAAAATTATTTAATAATAATTTATATGCAAAATTTTCCGAATTTTATTTTTTTGTTTTATAAATTTTTTATTAAATTTTTATGGGATGCCAATAGATTATTTCTCACGCGGATTGTATAGAGGAAATATTTGTCAATTTTCTATATTTCCCTGCAGATGAGCAGGTAAGCCGAGTAACGGGAACTAAAATGGAACGGGAGGGTGCAATAAAAATGGTTATTGTCTGTCTCTCTCGTTCCTAAGTTTCTCTCTCTAACAGGTGAAAAATTTTACCAACCGAATACTACCGATTTTCAGGTATGAGTTTGCGCTTATATTTGCCAGGGGGCACTAGACTGTATTTCTGATTTTTTATAGATGTCGCTGCAGTCATTTATGTTCGCAGCCAAACCTACCGTTTCCCCTTAAACCGCTCAAACTTCAGTTCTTCTCAAGGGATTTTTTGTCCCTTTTTCCTTCTAACTTTTGATTTACTCATTTTTTAAATTTTATAAAAAATAATTCACCTAATCTCGCACTTAATGCATTCCGGAATAAGTGAGGTTCTATTATGTTCTTTTCCCTCACCCACCTTTCAAGTCCGCCATTTTTTATGTTTATTAGATTTTTCACGTATAATACGTAAAATACGTATTATACGTATAAAAGTTCGAGTTACGCGTGACCGTGCAACTCTGTTGAAAACTAAGAAGTACATTTTTTTAAGAAGGCAAAACGATGATTTTGTGAGTTTTGTGATACAATAAATGGTATAAAATTCAGTTGGCAGTTTCTTGTGGTAGAATTAGTGATGTGCATTTACCGTCATGCTCGAGCATGCTCGCTTTTACTTGGTCATGACCGAGCACAAGCGAGCAGGACTGGTCCTTCTCTAATTTCTTATAAATGGAATGTATGTTGGTAATAAAAATAGCTGCACTACACAGTTAAACCTTATATTCTAATAATGTCCACATTTCAGTATCTAGAAAGATGTAGAAAATTAAAAATATATAAAAAATGTACATCTGACGGTTAGTAGCAGACGACTATTGGCAGAAAATGGCTGAATGTAGCGGGCTATTTGAAATTCTATTCTATAAATATTAAGATTATTTTATTCAAGTAAATTGAATTAGTACGTTTTGTAATAAATGTAACACTTCTAACATTAATTACTTAATTTTACATGACTGGAGTTTGAGATTGAAGTACTGCAATCATTTCTGGCAAGTACTTTAAGTAGTAGTAGCATTATATATAATTTTCGAGTGAAAATTTTTGATAAGTGAATAATTTTTTAAAATAATTTTTATAAGGTAATGGGAGCATGATTAAAAATTTCAATTCATTTTGAAAATTGAGACAATTTGGGAGACAATTGTATATTATAAGACAAGTGTGAATAAATAACGATGTTGCCTTTTCTCCCATGTAACTATTTAGTGTATTGCATATCGAGGAACGAGAGAAGACCATTTTTATAACGCATCTACCATAATTTTGATTTGATATATCTGTGGAAGGAGTCAAGAGTAGCATTTTTGTTCTAAAGGTTTGAAACTCTACTTTCAACACGCTCCATCAAGCATCAAAAGTGTAACTTCCAATAACTGAGTTATGAAAACAAAATTTCTATTATAATATTCAGAAATTAAATTTTTTTTAAATTTATAGTTTAGCCGTTATTGATTGAGATAGTTTACCTTCTTTATTTTTTCAAAGGCCATTCGTGAGTTCTTGTTTTTTTTCTGAATTTTCACTGTTTTGTAACTGTTTTTTTGGGACATTGAAAAAAAAATTATATTTATTAATTCTTTTCTTTGAATTTCTGTAACAAACAAGAGAAAATGGGAGGTTCCTTTTGCAACACAATGAGAATTTAATTTTGGGAATAATTTAAGAAAATATAAGCCTGTTTATCATTATCAATGTTGCCAAGTAGTAAATAGTTTGCAAATGTAATATGATGTTAGTACTAAGTTAATTATCACTCAGTACGATTTGCGAAACGTTTGTATTTTTTTGCTAGTTTAACAAAGTACCCAATTTGTTTAATTGCAATTTTAATATTGTTGCCGGTTGTGCAACGTTTTGCAAATTTAATCTTTTTTAGATTTCGACATTTCCAACATTTGCTACCCAAAAATGCAACATTTGCAATTCTCGCAGGAATTTTATGAGTCAAATTGCAAAAAATGCAAAATTAATTTAAAAAACGATAATTTGCGTTATGTATACAGTTTTGCAAATAATATAATAGTTTCTTCTCAATGGAAACAAGCAGAAACAACATTTTGTAAAACCTTCGGTATTTTCGCTGTGGAGTGATTAATGAAATAATAATTTGTTTATAATGAATAATGTTGCCGTATCACGAACGTTTTGCAAATTTAATACAGGATAGTGACTGAGTTTATAATTACTCACTCAAGTTTTCAAAATGTTTTGAATATTCGTGGAGCGATGGAGGGCAAATTTTGCAAATTAATTTTTTTAAATGAATTGCCGACCTAATCACGTTTTACAAAATTGTATTTTATGTTCAACATATAAAAAAACAACTATATAATTTTGTTGAAGACCTTCGGAATTTTTGTTAATTGAATCGATTTTTATGTCTAATTCCACTGGTCTATTGAACAATTTGGGAATGTTTTCAACAATAAAGGAAATTAATTGAAGGAACAAGTAAATGAAAAAGTGGTTTAACCCTTATACATTTTTTATTAGAGTTGTTAAACGTTCAGAACCTGACTAATGATATTAATTGTATATAATAATAATTATATTATAATATAATAATTGTATAAATATTAATTTTATACAATGAAGCAAATTCCAAAATGTTTAATTTATAAAAGCTAATTTTTTACTATATCATTTTCAGACTGCACTTGAAAATTCATATTTCCTGCACTTAATTTATTTACCACGAAGTATAAGATCCCATAATATCTCATAATTCACTTTCAAATTCCAAAATTCACTTCATTTTCATCAAATAAACCACATATTTTGAAACATTATTTCAAATAGCCCGCCGAAATTCCAACATTTTACCTGAATTATCGTCTGCTACGAGCAGTCAGAGAGGCATTTCTTTATTTATTTTACTATTATATACATTTCTAAGAGTTGAAAAATAGATACGAATAAAAGAGATGTCTCAAATTCTTACTTCAATTATTTGTTATAGTTTAAACACGTTGCCTTTACTTAAAATTAAACAATGACCGCTCTTGCTCGCTCTGCTCGGTCATGACTGAGCATGCTCGGTCTTGCTCATGCTTGAGCACGAGCACGGTGGTAAACGTCCATCACTAGGTAGGATAACTTAATCTCTATGTGTGTGTTTAAAATTTGGCTGGTGCTATAACCTACGCTAACGTGAGCTAAACTCCTAAAACTAAACCTACACGAAGTGGAAGTGAAGTTCCACTTTGCGTAACTATTGTTCTATATCATTTATCGTGTAATTTTATCTTTTATCTTCTTTATTCATAATGTGTCCCCTAAGGGTTTACATGACTTCCA
>CAKNYM010044812.1:0-41785 GCA_932195095.1 Andricus curvator | reverse complement strand
TTCTTAAAACTAACTTATGTACTAAATGTGAGATTCCCGTGCAACATGAGTCGAGTGGATCAGCGTGAGTATTTATTTTTTTTATGTTAAAAAAAAGAATCACATCACAAAACCCCCTCCCAGACAGGCAACACGGAGAGTGAAACTCAATGGGCGCCTGCAATCCAATCTCGACTCGGCATCTTAGATTAATCGACAAGCAAAACTCAGACATTTAGTACAAGTTTAAAATTTCAATTAGATTGAATAATGTTTTCAACTGTTTTGAATTCCAATTCAAAAATTGAGTTAGGTTGAATAATGTTTTCAATCTCATGCTTTCTGTTGTCCAAGAAAATAAATGAATTTTAAATATATGCTGTGCTGTGCGGCGTTTAAGATTTTAGAATTTCGAAAAGGGCGAGCCTAAACTACGGCATAAAGGACTTATAAAATAAACTACAATATCTACGGCACAAAAGACTTATAAACTAAACTACAATTTCGACGGCACAAAAGACTTATAAACTAAACTATGACCTACAATTTCTTGAGGATTGCCTCCGCTAGGGCTTCGATTATGGGGTGGGTTGGATCGATGCGGCGATCATCAAGAACACTGTACGGAACTAACCTATGCTCTGTAACGACCGGAGGAAGGGGTGGTACCCCTGGGAAAAGCGAAGAAGAAGCCATTGGCACATCCCCAGCAATTGGATGACAAGGGTTGTTCCAAGGATTCGGTGTAGGACGAGAAGCGGGCTCCTGGCCAATCGGATGTCGTGGACCAATCGACGCCTCTAGCCATAATTTGTGGCATCTAAAACAGTGCGATTGCTTAACCGCCGTCTTACCACACCCATAACAGAACACTGCACGATCAAAAGGACAATCCCTATATATGTGACCCGGACGATGACAATTAAAGCATCCCCCAGGAGGACGATTCATAAGAGGCTGTCTGACTGCCCTTGTATAAAATAAGGTGGCCGCTGGAGAAGACAACATCGCTCCTTGATATCCGAAAGGAACAGAATATGCTCCGAACACCTCACACGCGGTCACCCCAGATGACCCGCCCAAACTCAACTTATTCGCGTCCTCGCCCCCGGGCTATGAGGTTGTTGGGTCCTGACGGGGCACGGGACACCCTCTTCCAACTCCCCACAGTCTGGGGGAAACTGGTTGCGCATCTTGCGCATCATTACCGGGTTCCTGGTATATGCAGTCTCTGGGGAGATCAATCCACCGGTGGTTGTCGCAGATGAGTTGCCTCGACTCAACTTTTTTACATCCTCACCCCCGGGCTTTGAGGTTGTTGAATCTTGGCGAGCCTCAGGAGACCCTCTTCCAATCCCGCAAAGTTTAGGAAACACAGGTTGTACCTCCGATGACGGGCAAAATCCTCTGCCCCTCATCGTGGTTTTGAGACCTGGGGTTAGTCCACCATTGGAACGATGAGTCTCTGCCTGGTCCTGTCTCTGAAGGATGACCAGGTCCCTGGAGTATTTGTCCTCCGAGGAGACCAAATCCCATTGGTCTATTCCAATTGACTTGCCTTGATTCAACTTAATCATTTCTTCGCCCCCGGGCTTTGAGGTTGTTGGATCTTGGCGGGTCATAGGATAACCTCTCCCGATTCCCTGAAGTTTAAGGGAAACGGTCGTACCTCTAATTATGGGCGAAATCCTCTGCCCCTCATCGTGGTTTTGGGACCTGAGGTTAGTCCACCATTGGGAGGATGAGTCTCTGCCTGGTCCTGTCTCTGAAGGATGACCAGGTCCCTGGAGTATTTGTCCTCCGAGGAGACCAAATCCCATTGGTCTATCCCAATTGACTTGCCTTGATTCAACTTAATCATTTCCTCGCCCGCGGGCTTTGAGGTTGTTGGATCTTGGCGGGTCATAGGATAACCTCTCCCGATTCCCTGAAATTTAAGGGAAACGGGTCGTACCTCTAATGATGGGCGAAATCCTCTGCCTCTTATCATAGTCTTGGGACCTGGAATTAGTCCACCGTTTGACGGGCTAACTATAGCGTTCGTCTGATTCTGAGCAATGCTTAGGCTCAGAGATTGTCCCACTTCCGATGGGACTGTCTTAGCGTCACACACCGGCCCCTTTAGAAATTCCACGCAATCGCTTGCTCCGCCTGAGTCCCTCGAAACCTTCTTCTTCTTCTCCCTTTTCTTCCTTATGGCACCTTTGGCTACGTCTAGATCTCCCGACTCCTTTGACACATGGGACAAAGGAGGAACGGGTGACATAGGTCCTCTTCGGTGGCCTTCCCCTTTTCCGCCGTCCTGAGATTGGTTCGAGGTCCCTAGAAAGTCGTTGGATTTCTAGGTTCGGGATTTTTCCGGAACTTCGGAGAACTCTACCTGAGGAGGAGCTCGGAGCCCAACTGTCGGAGAATGGTCTTGGTTTTGGGGGTCTACCCCTTTTCCTAGGTCCATCGGCTTGCTGAACGGCACCAGGGTCGCCCGACCTCTGAGCCAACACGGCTCGAATCCCGCGTGCGACCAGAATTCCCTCTCTCGTGGTTTCGGAAACGGTCTGCGTGACATTTTTCCTCTTAACCTGTTCAGGCACTGAACGGTCGTCGGACGAAACTTCGGCACCTTCTTCTTCATCAGAACCTAAGGAAAGACGAGGCGCGTTAATTTTCGAGTCAACGACCGACCAATAATACTTAAGATCCTTCACATGAACTTTCTCTTTATTTCCCGTCGCACCCATTATCATATAAACTACTGGAGAAAGTACCTCCACAATTTCAAGCGGACCGTCGTATTTTGGAGCTAATTTCTTTGTAATAAAATCTGGTGCGGATGATAGAACATGAGTTTTACGCCAGACAATGTCACCGACTTTATAACGGACATCTCGTCTTCCACGATTATAGTATTTCGCATGACTTCCTGACGCTATTTCCAAGTGATAGGTAACTAAATCGCGTAATGCGGGTAACCTTCTAGTTCTATCCTCCCATTCTTCCACGGCCAATGGTATAATTTCTGGAATCCGTTCTATTTGTCTTTTAAATGAATTAGCCGGTCTAGGCTCTCTGCCAAAATTCAAGAGCTCTGGCGACACGCGAGTAGAACTATGTACTGCCGTGTTATAAGCAAAACGAAAATCTGGAATATGTATATCCCAATCAGGATGATCGCTTTCAACAAACGAAGCAATCATGGTTTTTACCACCCTATTTACTCGCTCAACCGGATTTGCTTGCGCATGATACGGCGGAGTAGTTGAGTGGCGAATACCAAGTTGTTCGGCAGCTTTAGATATAAATTTGTTGATGAATTCCGTGCCATTGTCCGTGAACAAGACCTCGGGAGTTCCCCGTCGGAAAACTACACAATCTTCGAAAGCATTCTGTACGTTAACGCCATTAGCCTTCCTTAACGGGACACATTCTATCCACTTTGTAAACATGTCCTGAAATATGAGTAAGTATCGATAATGAGAGCGACTAGGCGGAAAAGGACCCATGATGTCTGCTGCAACCACCATCCATGGTTGTTCTATCACGCGTTTTCCCATAAGTCCCACCGGGCCAGCCTGCTCAACCTTGAACCTCTGACACGTGGCACAGGACCGAACATAAGTAACTACGTCCTTATACATTCACGGCCAATAATATAAAAGGGCCATACGCGCGTGAGTAAAACCACCTTCCAGGCCTCCAGATCTGGTAAGAGTGGATCAACGAAGGAGTTCGGTCTATGACAAGACAATCTCCCCCCTTCAATCTTAAAATCGGGAAACTGCGTTGGTATTTCTTGAACATTCTTGACCCTACGCAAGTACCAGGGGTCAACAGTCTCCTTGATGGAACTCACTACCTCAGTATCGGGCTCATACATACGAGACAAGGCGTTCGGCACGTGATGTAAGGCACCCTTCCTATGTTTAATAGTAACCTGATTTCCAAGCAACTCCGTAGCCCACCGCCCTAATCTACCGGTTGGATCTTTTAAGTTACACAACCAGCGAAGGCTACTGTGGTCAGTTATTACTTCGAAAGGGTAACCCTCAAGATAGAGCCTACATTTCCGGGACGCCCATATCACGGCCAAACACTCTTGCTCAGTTACAGTGAAATTCCTTTCAGATGGGGCCATCGTCCGACTCGCGTAAGCGATCACTCGTTCCGCGCCGTCCACATTTTGTGTTAAGACCGCCCCTAAACCAGTGCTGCTAGCATCAGTTTGTAGAGAAAATGGTAGGCTGAAATCTGGTCGAGCTAACATGGGAGCGGAGGTCAATGCTATTTTTAACAGCTCAAAGGACTTTTGCTGCTCTTCGCCCCATATAAATCGGCGACTTTTCTTTAATAGACGAAACAGAGGCTCAGCTATAGCAGCAAAATCCTTTATAAATCTCCGTTACCACGAGACCATTCCCAAAAATCGCCTAAGTTTCTTCAAGGTATTTGGGACCGGGTAACCCGTTACTGGTTCGACCTTTTCCGGGTCAGCGTGAAAACCCGACTGGTTTACCATATATCCCAAATACTTGACCTCCTTACAACAGAATTAACTCTTTTCCCTATTAATTGTAAGTCCAGCATTGACTATTACATCCAGAACACGCCCAAGCCAATACAGATGTTTATCAAAGGTTTCGGTGACAATGATGATGTCGTCAAGGTACGAAAAGACGTAGGGTTCGAATTCAGGTGTGATTAACCCAACCAGAAGGCGTTGAAAAGTAGCCGGGGAATTTGATAGGCCAAAGGGCATTCGAGTGTACTGGTATAGGCCCTTCCCAGGAACAGCAAAAGCAGTAAGCTCCTTACTTTCCCTGGACAAAGGAATCTGGTGAAAGGCTTGACTAAGATCGATCTTCGAAATGTATTGTGCTGAACGGAGTTTGTCAAGGAGGTCCGTCATGTTTCGCATTGGATAAGCATCCTTTTTCGCAACTTCATTCAGTCTACGGAAATCGATACAAAGTCTGCAACCACCCTTCTGATTTCTTCGCCATTACAACTGGATTACACCAGCCACTATCAGAGGGTTCTATTAAACCTTCTTTCTCTAGCTTATCAGCAGATTTCCTAAGATCCTCTAAAACCTTAGGTGAATATCTGCGATAATTCTGCTTAATTGGCGGGTGACCTTGGACATCTATTACATGTTTTGTTAGATGAGTGGCTGGCAACTTTTCTGGCATAGGGGGAATCTTTCCGTCTAGGAGTTTCTCTAATAACTTCAACTGATCTGGTTATAATTCCTTGAAACCGGCACAGGACATGGGTGGTTGCGACGAGTTTTCAGAGACAAAACGATAACGCGGCATATTATCAAGACTTAAACTAAGTAAACTTACATTACTATGTGACGAATTATCAAAAGTACTAACTTCTTTTCTCTGCCCCTGAGTCAGATCCGAACTCAAACGATTTCTTGATTTCTCTAACTCGAGATCTAAACTTATCCTATCACCCTCATAAGAGTGCCAAAACCCTTCCTCGATTCTCCAAATTTTTTTCCTATATTTTACCTCGAAATCAAAAATTTCAACAAAATCATGCCCTAAGAGTATCTCACAATAAAAAGTTGGGGCGAAACGAACTTGCATATGATGCTTATAACCTAGAAATTCGACTAACAAGCTAACTGTCCCTAAGGTTTCCTCCACTGCTCCATTTGGGTAAACTACACCCGAGTGCGAATTGCTCGGTATCTTATCTATTATATCCTTGAATTTGCCTATTAATCTCTGTCCTATATAACTCCAACACGAACCAGGATCAAATAGGCCTCTCAACTTATGGCCGTTTATACTAACTTCTATATGTAATCTTCTATCTCTAAACAAAGCACAAATTTGTTCTCTAAATTTATTATGACTACAACTACAAACTGGGATCCTGTCGAATGAGGAGGTAGACCGGACCCTAAAGTCATCCACCCTCAAGCGTTTCCCGGTTTGGTCCAAGAACTTCCACAACAGCTCATAGTAGATACATCACATTTACTACAAACGTGACCAAACTTTCGTAGCGGTTTAGTACATGCTTTAACAGAAGTATAAGCGAACTCAGGTAACAAACTACTGCTTGCCAAAGGAGGAGGTGCATATGAACTGTCCATCCCATTAGCCGACTCAAACAATTCGCCTCGCATTTCCAACTGATCAAAATTTTGGAAGTCACTACGGGGTATCGCTTGTCTATATCGCGGGTGTAAATTTGAGTATGCTTGCTCAAGCTGCTCCAGCATACTAAGTGGTGGTTCAAAGAACTTAAATAAAGATCTAACATTTTGGAGATAATCAGCTATAGGCTCATCCGGACCCTGTGTCCGTCTTTTTATCTCTTCTTTCAATTTTAACTGAAAATTTATACCACCATACCGCCTGCGAAAAGCCACAACAAAACCTGTCCAATCAACACACTTCTTGTCCTCTACGCCCAATCTAAACCAAACAAGAGCACCACGAATTAAAAGACTAGGCATCGCTGATAGTATTTGATCATCAGCCAAACCACTCCCTAATCGGCATTCGCTTACTCTTTTAAGAAATTCCTCTGCACTACTATCTCTGGCACCATTAAATGATAAATTCCATTTACGGACTATCTCCAGAACATTTGGCCCGTGCCCCCCTATACGATGGCTACATGTTGACTGGTTCATGCCTGAACAGCCCAAAGGGTTTGTTTGATACATTTGAGTTGGTGGTAGTACTGGATAGTGAAATCGGTCCCCAAACAATGTGGAGTTATCTAATGGTTGGGGTTGTTGGGGAAATCCCATGATTGGGTTTTCGGATGCTGTTAGGTTAGTGTGGTATGAACTGCCCGAATTTACTGACGGGGTTTGGTACTCCGAATTAGGAGAATCTAATTCAATAAAATTTCGGGGCGGTTGACTTGAGGTATAATCGACCGAAGTGGATGATCGAATACCAGACACAGTGTTTAAAACACTAAAAGCCGAAGGATGCATGGTAGACCTACTCACTGGGGTCTCTAGAATTCCTGTAGCGTCGGTTAAGTGAGGTAAATTAACTTTCACCAGAGAGTCAGCAAAAGTAACTGATGGATTAGTTATAGTTGTGGCAAAATTTTTCCCAGACCATGCATTTGGTCCGGTAGTGGAGACCCCTGAGGGTTGTGTTGATTGGTAGGATAACCCATCTCTGTTACCAGATAAAATTCCAATATCAAATGAGAAAAAGGGTCAATCAACTGGCCAATATTATCACCACTACGGTGAACAACTGGGGTGTCCGCTAGGGGCCATGTCTCTCCACCA
Organism: Andricus curvator; assembly: GCA_932195095.1. Lineage (NCBI taxonomy): Eukaryota > Metazoa > Arthropoda > Insecta > Hymenoptera > Cynipidae > Andricus > Andricus curvator. The sequence goes on along the minus strand of CAKNYM010044812.1, from coordinate 34,530 downwards.
AACCTTTCTCGTTGGGGATCTCTAGACGAGAGTGACAAATCAGATTCATACCAAGAGACATCCTGCCCCTTTGATTTTAGGTGATACCTAACGATGCGCCACGCGCACTCGTCCTCGGTTCCTTCACTACTTAGACCGAAGTGGTCGAGTATGATTTTCGACTGTATTTTGTTTAGCCCACTTGCCCAAGAAATAACACGATCTGTAGTATCACCCCAAACCTGCGATAACTGAAAATTTAGATCGTCCATTTTTTTTCTATTAAAGACAAACAATTAAAATCAAAATGAAAATCCTTTGAAAACAAGAACAATCACATTGCAGTAAAGGCTGAAACAAAAATTTATGAAATTTCTAATTAATTCGGAATGATTCCAAACAAATTAGCTTCAAAATAGCTTGCTACGACCATAATTATTAATATATTGATCACTCAACCATAATCAAAAGTACAATAATTAGAGTACAATTAAATTCAGTAAAATCCCGAAAATTTCAATAAATTTCCTAAAATTTCCATAAATTCCGAAATTTCGTGGAAATATTTCACGCCGCCGAAAGTTTACGCGAGAACTTTCAATAAATTCCCGACAATTTCCATAACTTTCCTAAAATTTCCAAAAAATTCCTAAATTTCGTAGAAATATTTCATGCCGCGGAAAGTTTACGCGAGAACTTTACACATAGTCCTGGACATCGCGTCACTACGAGCACACACTAAACCGTGTCTTTTTCCCCACACAGCACATTAATATAAAAATTACAAGGATTTACAATACATAAATCATAAATAAATACAACAACAAAACATTTTAAACAACTGCATAAAATCATCAAAAGTTTATAGTTTTTCAACCTTGCTCAGGATGTGGGCCCCACGTTGGGCGCCATTTTGTAACGGAATTTTTAACGAAATATGTAATTTACTTACCCGTTACTTGGCAGCTCAACGTGGTTATTCGTTTAGTCTACGACCTGAAAACTTTAAAAAAATTAGACCAGACTAAATGTCTGGTGCTGACGCCAGGCGCCTGTGGAGACGCCACTGAGAATTTGAAATTTCATTGTTTTAGTGTGAAGAAGAAATAAAACTAGTTTAATCCCGACAACTCAGGAGAGGGAAAACGTGGGGACGATTTTCGAGCAAGGTTGATACATGTTTTCGACAATAAAGACAAGTCAGATTAAATATCTAACACTATGAATTTATTCAACAGTAAAATTTTTTCCTTGAAAAACATTAACATAGAAAACACAAGTACCGCATTATATCAGGCGCGAACGGAAAATGGCAAACATCATTATTTGATTATTTGAACTTCGGAATTCAAGAGGAACAAATTTGAAACTCAAATCAAGAAAATTACATTTTAGTTTAAATTAAACATCACGGCAAGTAAAACTTAAATTCTATTAAAATCGAATAATTCATTACAATCCATCGCAGAAATAAATAATAAAAGAAAAGGAATCAAAATTTTCAATACAATGGCCGACCTTACACAATATTACAAACAATGCCGAGACGGAAGGAAAACTGACACCCACCTGATTCCAATCCCCGTGCGTAAACCAGAAAATATTGTTGATGAAGTCCTCTTTGGATTTCGATTTAATTAATTCCTTTGATTTTTGATTTAATTAATTCCTTGGTAATTCCAAAACACTGGAGTGTCTCACTGCTAATGCTCTCAACATAGAAGTTGCACAAGAACTAGTGTTGCCGTCGAGCGAGGCCTCGACGTTTTCGAGAAAAGACAAGACGAGCCTTACCTGCCGTCTTCAATTGATCGTCTTGGGTCTTCCTTGAAAATTGCAAGGCCTCGCAATGCGAGGCCTTGCCTTGGGCTTGTCTTGGCGTCTTGAGTTTGCACTGCCAGATGTGGCAACACCAATATTGAATGAAAATACCGTATTCTGAGGCTCCAGCCTCCCTGACCATTCTCAGGGTTGAACGAAAATCCCGTAATCTGAGACGCCAGCCTTTCCGGTTCTTCTCAGCAGGGGTATTTTCTGTAAGCTGGACGAAAATACGAATCCAATTTTTTTTTAATTTTTGAGTTACCGATATGTAAATATAATATTCGGAATGTACAAGTTTTCACGATTTCCTGGATATGTAATTTGTCCAAAAAAGTCGAAAAATTGAATACGCTTAATGTATGAAGCAGTCCGAATCCGTCTCAAATGAAACAGCTTCTAGTTTTACGGTTGAAGTCGCAGAATTCTCGAGAGCCAAATACGATTTTTTTGTATGAAATTAGGCGCTACATATTTGTTCGTGTTTCCAAAAATAAAGTCTCAAGAAGTTATGCGCATTTTAATTTTGTGCTTTGTATTTAAAAAGACCCAACATCTTTTATTTAAGCATCTATAACTTTTGATCTAATTGAGACATTTCTCGTGTTTTTTGTTATAATAATTGAATTGACAGTCTTCTTTCATAATCCACCGGAAAAATGTGAAAAGTTTTAAAATTAATACAATGGCGTCGGTTTATTCTGAAAAAATTAAAAGTCGATTTTCTTTAAAAATTTCTCTAAAATCTTCCCTTATACTTTTATGCGGTTTAAATCAATGTGGTGGCCAGGAGAATCGTTTTCATACAATATAATTTTATACATTTTTTGCAAGCAACGACAGACGAGAAAAATGTTAAGATAAAAGTTTGCGAGTTCCAAAAAGTTCAATGAAAAATAACTATTGTTCTTTTGTGACATCTTTCATTTTGTACGATAAAAATTCAAACACTACATTTTAATGGAAAAATATTCTCCTGGCAATCAAAAATGACTCAGCCGGCTCAAAACTAAAGCGATATCTTCCTTGTATAAGCTGAAATTGTAAAAACAATATGGGAAAAAATAAAAGAGGTTGGGGTTTTCCATAAAATCTTTTTTAATTTCTTTCATCAAGTTTTAAAAACATGAGAAAAAATATTTTTCGGAACGCCCCACTGTTTTTATCCTTAAAACTATTGTTTGAAAGGTTCTTCTAATAGATAATTGAAGAAACGCATCCTGTCAAATGTATGCAGGCTAAACTATTTTTTGAGGCAGAAGCATCCTACTCCTTAAATCGAAACAAAGGACATGATTAAATATTATGAAATTGCCGACTACTTATGAAAAATTTTTACTCGTGTAACAGAAAACCGCCTACGAGGAAGGGTTTCGTAACCGATTAGGACGTTAATTTAAGTCGTAACAAAATCTCCTAACAAAAAATTTTGTAATTTCGTACAAAAAATGGTTTGAAAAAAAGTGTATTGAATAACAAAGGTATGAAAAAAAATTAAGTAAACAAAATTTACGAAAAAAAGTTTTGGAAAAAAAGGTTTGAAAAAATTTTTCGTTGAAAAAAAATGTGTTGAAACAAAAATTGTATGAAAAGAAATTGTTGGAAAAAAACTTTATTAACAAACAATTACGTAAACAAATTTTTTGGAAAAAAACTTTATGAAAGAAAAATTTTGGAAAAAAAATGTTGAAAAATTGAAAAAAAAAAAAAATTAAAATAATTTTTTAAAATTATTATTAATTATAATTATTCAAACAAATATTATTTTTAAGTTTTAATTGTTACTAGTTATAATTTTGTATGGAAAATTTTTTCTTAAATATTTAAGTATCTAACTATTACTACTACATTGGGATTGGTGTTATTACTTGCATCCAAATTCATCCTATGAGAGCTTTAATTTATTATCCCTTCCCAGGTGATCGGAAAATATCCACATTTGCTGGAGGAAACTCAAGCCTCCAAGACGAGGACAAGGCAAGGCCTCGCTTTTCAAGGCCTTGAAATTTGTCCGCCTTGCTTTGCCTCGAAACGCGAGGCCTCGAGCTATCCTTCCTTGCGTTCCTCGACCTGTTCCTTGCCATTCCTCGTCTCGAACGGCAACACTAACAAGAACTGCTTAGCGGGAAAACGATACCCAGCGTCCACAGGAAAAGGTCCCAAAAGGGCATTGAGGCACCATCTAGTGGTTAAGCGAGGAGTCTTATAGTGCGGACTCTCTGGTACATACTCAGTATGTGTGGTAAGCAGTGAAGCAACAGCTGACGTTGTTTGGTAAAGATAAAGGCATAGAATAATGTCTCAGTGATAGATAGTCTCACTGAATTTTCGGAGTTTGGAGTTCGAAGTTATTTGATCAACTTTATTACATTGTTGAATCCAACAAATTCTTCTTTCGGTCCAACGACATAGCACTTTACAATCAGGCAAGTGACAGCACCTAACGTCCCGGACCTAACCTTACAAAAAATCTAATACCTACATCATGGGTCGACCAGGATTTATATTATATTAATAAAAGAAATATTTCAAAGGCAATCCTGAAAGGCTAATAAAATTTGTTCTTAAAACTAACTTATGTACTAAATGTGAGATTCCCGTGCAACATCAGTCGAGTGGATCAGCGTGAGTATTTATTTTTTTCATGTTAAAAAAAAAAAGAATCACATCACAAATCACATAAACTTATACCTTTTATTATTTATAATAAACAAACATGTATTTTTATAATCTCATGATTTTACAGTAAAGTGCAGTGATTATAAAAAGAAACCAAATTAAAAAAATTCATATATAACTGAAATTACTTCTTTCAAATTTAAGTTCAGGGACCTGAAACAAAAATGTTATTTATAAATAAAAATGTGAAATAAAGTAATTAAATTATTCTCAAAATCATAACAATTTTAAAAATTACCTCATTTATCTTATTTTTATTTTTATTTTTATATTACTTCATTTATCGTCAATAATAAAATTCAGATGAAGGCGATACTGTATATAAAAGAATTTGACCAGCAAAGTATTCATAAATGTAGATAAATTTTGGAATATATATTTATTTCCTCTTCCAAAATGTAAAAAATAAACTGAAACAAAAAATGTACTAATAATATATATCTGAAATAATAATTTTTAATAAAATGATGTATAAAAATTATTTTATTCAAACTGGTTAGATGAATAAAAACCCGTTAGTGGCTTACAACAGGTTATAATAAAAAGATTTTTTTTAATACTGGTAGAAGCCACTAACAGATTTTTAAAAATAATAATGTAATTATTATTTAATTAAAGTTTTAATATTGAATATCATTTGTGAGTCTCTGGTAACTGACAATTCTACTTCACTTGAGATTAAACAATTAATTGAACTATCATTTTCAAAAAATATTCAAATTGAATACATTATCTTAATGTATCGATTTTTTTTAAATTAACTATAGAATACAAATTCTTTATTCTTATTATCTTCGAATTTATTTTATAAGCTATTAAAATAGATAGGTATTTAAAAAAATCCCTTACATATTTATAAAACCGTTAAAATTTTATAGATTTCCATAGAAACGCAATATTCTAAAATCATTTTTAAATCATTCAGGTCTTTCAAATTATTTTAAATTCACAAAAATCATGTTAAATCCTTTAAAGTTATTCAACATTTGTTTGCCTTTCTGTAAAATATTTTGAAATCATTAAAGTTCTATTTAAATTGATATATATTTATTTAAATTGATATATATATATATATATATATATATATATATATTTATTAAAATAGAAATGTAAATATATCACAGTATCTTCAAAATCGTAAATATAAATGTGCTTGAAGTTCTGAACGTTCAAGTGAACGAAATTTTTTACTGATGACTTAGTAAACCAAAAAAGTGCTAAAATGTTTGTTCATTTGTATTGGAAATAATTTATTATTGAAACAGAATTATAAAGCATATTTTGAATTGCAGTTGGAACAATATTTATGGCTAGAATAGAAATGAGGAAAAATATTTCGTTCATTTGAACCTTCGGAACTTCAGGTACATTAAATATAATGTAATATCTATTTAAATGTCTAAAATAACTTAAAATCACTTTAAATTATTTGAATTATTTTCAAAATCTCTTAAACTCCATTGAAATACCTTGTAATTATTTAAAAGCTGTATAAATTCGTTGAAATCACTAGCAAGTTTGAGCGCGCCTAGGGCGCGCGAATGTTGGATCTCGCGCTTCGCGCTCGATCATATATTTATCTCGCGCTTCGCGCTCGATTATGTATTCACCTCGCGCTACGCGCTCGGGCGTATTTACATCGCGCTTTACGCTCGGATCCTCTAGATTTTTGAACTTCGTGTTCGACTTCGATGAAAAGAAAAAGTTTGTTTGCAAATATTATAAAATTATCAAAACCTCTACATATTAAGTGATTGTTAAATTTGTTTTTATTTTAGACTGCAAAGGAACTTTATTTACTCAAGGTTCTATCGACCTTAAGGAACACATTCTCATCCAGACACTCGCGCTTCGCGCTCGATATTTGATTTGAAAATCATTTGAAGCTTGCGTTCCACGCTCGGTTCTGTGCACCGTATGATAGAAACAAAAAAGTTTGAGCGCACTTACGGCGTGCGATTTGGTAAATATACTGAGCGCGCACTTTGTGCTTCGTGTTATATGTTCTTCATATACAAATTACTAAATTTTTATTTGATTTCAAATGAAAAGTAATGATATAATTCAGGCGACAAATTTTATTAGTTAACATTTTATTTTAGCTTGTGCCGTTTATCAAAAAAGTTAATTTTTTTCATTTTGAATATATTCTTACCACAAAAATTGATTACGGGTTTGTAAGTCTTTTTTGAATGCACAATTTTTGTTCATTTATGTTTTCGTACCTTGCATTGTTTTTTTCAAAAATTTGATTTTCTTTACTGTCAATGTTATTTTGATGAATAAAACAAAAACCACGCATCCTATCGAAACATGAGTCACAACAAATTTGTACCTCTTCCTTGGATGAACAAATTTTGTTTCGGTCATTTTTTCGTAGCTGGTAATATTCGTCTGAAAATGTGATTTTTCTATTTTCAATGCTGTTTTTTACGAATAAAACAAAAACTACGCGTCATATCAAAAAGTGAATAATAAGAAATTTGTAGATCTTTTTTAGGTGCACAATTTTTGTGAGATGATCTTTTCTCGTATCTTGCATAGTTTGACAGCAAAATGGAATTTTTGATTTTTCATTAATTTTTTGTGCGATCAAAATTTGAATTTTTTATTTTTCAAAAAATTCAAAAAGTTGTTATGAAAATATTATAGGGTGTTCAGGAATCAACGTTTTTCTCCTCTTGACTTTTTTTCATATCGTGCGTTTTTCGGCTTAAAATGTTCATTTTCGTTTGTTTTTTGGAATTTTGAAAATGCTATAACTCCAGTAATTTTTTTTTATCACGAAAAGTCATAAGAATATTTTGTTCGTCATTTTTCGTACTACTAATAACCGTACATACAATTTTCAAATCTTCAAAAAAAGTGGTCTGAAAAATTTTCAAAATGTGCTCACTTTTTGAATTTTCATCCAAAATAGCTGGTTAACGAACTCGTTCTCTCTTTTTCGGCCATAAAAAAGTGTGCCAAAGCTCAGTCAAATCTGATCATTTTTTCGAAAGTTATCGTGGCTACAGACAGACAGACTACAGACAGACACCTTGGTGAAAATCGTTTTTTCTAGCTCAGGGGGTCTCAAAACGTGGAGATTTGATGAAAACCGACTATGTCAAATTTTACATAAAACCAATACCTTCTCATTAGAATGAGAATGTAAAAATAAATTTACTTTTATAATTCCATAAACATAATTTATATAATTTAAAAATATTGAAACGGATATTAGATTTTTTATATATTTACAAATTATTTAATACATTTTGATGAATTTTGAAATGTTTTAAGGTATCTTTAATGACATTAAAGAAATAAAATAAAAAGAAAACTATTTTAATACTAATTTTATTTAATTCGATTAAATTAATGTCAAATCACTTTTAATTCATAAAATCGTATTGAAGTATTTTGAAAATACTTCAAACTTTCTAAAATATTCTAACATCCTTTTGAACTTTCTGGAATTACTTGAAATATCTTCAAATATATAAAACTTTATTATAACTTTATTTTTTTCATTATTATAATTACTTCAAGTCCATCTTAGTACATTAAAATATTATCAAATATTACATTTTTAATAACTTCAAATATTATAAAATAACCCAAATTATATTTAATTTCCTTGAACGCAGTTAAAATATATTTAAACTTTATCAAGTTAATCAAAATCACTTTCATTACTTTTTAATTACATTTAAAATAAATATTAGAACTCGTCAAAATTTTTTTAAATCACTGAATTATTATTAAAGTAGCTTAAATCATTTAAATTTTCTTTGAAGTAATAAGAATGTCTTAAATCACATTCATTATTTTACAATTATTTAAATTTCATTTGAATACCCATGAAGCATTTTAAGCTTCATGAAATTCGACTCAAATTCATTTAATTTTATTACAATTTCAATAGAAATATCTTAAAATTTATTCAGTCTGCAATATATCTTAAAATCTACTAAAATTTCTATTGAGAGAATTTCAGAAGATTCTAAGAAATTTGTTATTTATTTTAATATTTTGAAGGAATTTCATATCTTTGGACATGTTTTAGGGTATCTGAAAAGAATACAGATCATTTTAAAGAGATGCATATCTTAATATATTCTCAAGAATGAGGAAATAACTTATAATCCCTTAAAAATCCTAAAATAGCAAAAACTCAATTCAAAATTATTAAATATTATTCATATTTATAATATACCCTATTAAAATCACTTAAAATTTTTTAAAAACGTATTACAATCGTTGAATTCACATAATATTCCTTATTGAGAATAGAAAAATATTTTAAAATAATGAAATTGTCAATTAAAAAAGAAATACGATTTGAATTTTAAATTTAAATCATTTTCATTAATTCATATTTAGATAACAGGAAAATCAATAAACGTTATTATAATCATTTCAATATATTCAAAAAGATATTATGTTATTTTAAAATTTCAAAATAATGCAATTTATTTTAATGTATTTCAAAGTATTTTGAAGAATTATAAAACACTGCTGAGGTTGTTAATTTGTCAAAAACGGTACCAATTTATTCAAGAAAAAATGGAAAGAAGTGAGGTTATGCTGACTCTAAGCGTATTAATATTTTTGCATCTTTCACATTTTTTATTTATATTTTTCAGTGTTCTGTCAATTTCTTTTAATTAGAACTAAAATGCACGGTTTCCGAAGCAATAATCAATATATTTTACAACCTCAAAAAGCGGCTTTCGTATGATGATTACTTTTGCACAGTTTGTTTTTATGTATAAAGTACATCATTTAATTCCACATAAAAGATTTCCTCACTTTCCTTAATCACATTTTATCAAAACAAGTAATTAAATCATTATGAAAAGCATGAAGATAACAGAAATTACCTCTTAAATTTATCGTTGGTAATAAAATTCCTATGAACACGATACTGTATGTAAAAAAAAAAATGACCAACAAAGTGTTCATACATGTAGATAAATTTTCGTAGATATATCTATTTCCTTTTCCAAAGTGTAATAAATAAACTGAAACAAAAAATTTCCTAATATTATATATCTTTAATAATCATTTTCAATAAAATAATGTATACAAATCATTTTAGTTAAACCGATTGGATTAATGAAAATTCATTAGTGGCTTACAAAAGTTTATAATAAAAAAAAGTTTATAATACTGGTAGAAACCACTAACGGATTTTTAAACATAATAATGTAATTCGAGTTTCACAATTAAATTATAATATAACTGACACTTGCATATAAATTCACGGAAAAAAAATGAAAATTAAAAGACTGATCAGTTGTAATTTGACTTGTCGTAATTCACCAAATTTACCGTGTTTCGCGTGATCAAACTACAAATGGAATTTCTTATCACAATTGCATATGTAATTTAACTTCTTGTATCAGTGTGATAAAACATGAGATTTATAATATTACAATCTTCAGTGAAATTACTACGTTGAACGTTGGAAACTATTCGGGTCACCTTAAACGTGGTAAAATAATAATGACCTATGAATTTATCTGTCAATTGTAAAATCACAAAATGGAAATCAATTTAACAAGTGCACTGTCATTTGACAACATGATAGTAAGGTTATGTGTGGACAGTGGTACAATTACACACGAAATGTAATGTGAGGCAACTTTGTAATTTCCGATTTGTGCGCTGGACGCACAAAAATTGTGATTGCAAAAAAGCAGAATTCGGATGCAAATCAACGTTTTTACCGTTCTTTTTCTGTTTGACGACAGTGTATAATAAAAATGTTAATACATTATTTATTATATTTGAAAACGTCCGCGAAACTTGAATGCAACTTGAAATGTTTATTTCGAATAAAAATTTCGTTCTTTAAAGTGTTATTCGTGCATAATTCAAATGTTCATATATTATTAAATACAATTTGAATTGTTATTTTATCCTTACATCATGATTACAATTCCTCCTTTTTAAAAAACTAAAATTCTTACTCATTAAAAAGAAAGCGCATTTTACGAGTAGGGTTATATCACAAGCCGAATTTATTTTCAGATATTTTTAAGTGACTTTAAAACCGAACTATGATTTGACAGCTGGTTGTGAAATCACAAGCCTTTTGTAATTTAAATTATCTACATTCAATTTACAAAAAAATACGTAGATTCACTACGTTACAGGTGACCCGAAATGTTTCGAACGTTCAACATGATACATCAACTTTTTCACAGTGAAGAATTCAGATTATGATTCATTAATCACCTTTATAAACTTAAAACGATATGCCTGCAGGAAAATTTATTGCAACACTGCTTTAACCACACAGCTCCAACAACAATTGAAAAAAAACCTCGTGAAAGAAAAATTGAGGTTATAGTAATAGCTTCGCTTCAAATGCAACACTTGGCAACACTGCTCCAACCTTTTCTCTGCGTAACACAACAACAAGTAATGCAAAACTTGGCAACACTGCTCCAAACTCATCTCCGCTTAAAGCCTTAAACCAAAGGCTTAAAACAGCAACAAGTCACGCAGTCTTAATCCAATAAACATGATAACTTAGATTTAGGATATAATAAATTGTACGGATTTACAATAATGGTTACAGAAGGAATTATCATGAAAGGTCCTATTTAATAACAATATAATAAGTTTCGATAGATTTCGAGAGATTTCAAGATAATTCGATAGATTTCGAGAGATTTCGAGATTTTTTCTGGAGGAGATTTATTAAATTAATATAAATATATATACAGGGCGTCCCAGTACTTAAAAAACATTGTTGTATTTTTGAATTCTAACAAAATAATGGCGTCGAAAATAATTATACAAAATTTGTGCTTAAGTTAATAATTACCGAGTAATTTACAGTTAAAGATTAACCAATCAAGGTCTCTCCACAATAGGATTTGATGAGTCGACGCAATGTCGATGCAGCATCGACGAACTGCGCGCGCATCTGTTGCCAACTTCGAGAATTTTTGTGGCGCTTCACGTGTTCCGTCGTTCTGATTTCCGATATTTGAAAACTAAAATGGCCGATAATGTTTTGATCAGTCTGTCATAACAACCGGGTGCCGGTTAAGATCGAGCATTTTGCTATCATTTAAAAATGCTCGAGTGTTTTGCAATCTTACTGTTTGCCTTTCAGTGGATGTGTCTTCTCCAGCTACATGCGAAATATGTGGAAGATTGTAAAAGGAAAGGTTCAAGTCGTCGTTGGTTCGTTAAACCGCACCTTACGAACCAAATGCGTGACATGTTCGGGGCGTATAATACAATTTTTTTGTATTACGCAAATTATGACGAAGAAGGGTTTGTAAAAATGGTGAGATTAACGGTGGAACAATTCAAGAAATTGCACGAAATTGTGGCGCCAAGACTGACTAAAACTAGTCTCAGACGGCCGCTATCCACGGAGTTGCGATTGGCCCTTGCTTTGAAGTAAGTACATATACGGCGTTTATAGTATTTCAAGTGATTTTAAAAGATTTAACGGGAGTTTTATGGGTCTTCCAAAGATTTTGAGGGATTTCTAGGAATCCGAGTCGAAATTCTTTCCAGTTTATTGTAAGAGATCTCGCGTTTTCTGTTTATTTTCTATTAAATCTCCTGAAATTATGTCATCCCGAAAGATTTATATAAGTTCAGTCTTTCTAGGCCAAAAGCTATTTTACTAAATCTGAAGAAACTAAAATAATTTTAAAAACTTTTTCAAACTATCGTAATATTTTTTTGAGCATGAACTGCACCAGACTCAAAATTTATTAAAAAAAAAAAGATTTTGGCAATTAAAATGACTGGACCCTGGATTAAATCTGTATTGAAAAATTCCTAATTCTCAGCGTATTACAAAAATATTGTTCATTTTAATTTTTCCCGTGAGAAATTACAAAAATATTGTTCATTTTAATTTTTCCCGTGGGAAATTACAAAAATATTGTTCATGTTAATTTTTCCCGTGGGTGTGGTGAGCCCACACTTTTAGTTATTTACTACAAGAAACTATCCACCTAGAAACACTACCCGAATCGGGGGAGTGTCACGCCTACCCTGAAAGGGAAATGGCTTAATGGTATACCGTAATCTACTTAATATGCCCAATTTTAAAAAATCTTGTAAGTTTTCAATATTTTTAGTTTTTCTAGGACAAGATTTTGTAAAACTTAGCATATTAAGAAGATTACAAAAAAAAAATAATAACGACTTTTGCAAAACTGAGCATGAAGGATTTTTTAAATCCTTTTCTTTTGTCTTTTACGAAATTTAAAATATGTCTGGTATTCAATAAATGTACAATATGTTTACCATTAGGGAATATAAAACAAGTCTGACGGATGTGAAGGTCGCTATATGAAAAGGAAAGCAATTAATTTCTCAGATAATCTGTTCAATATGTTGTGCATTTCGTCTGATGGAAAAATAACGTTTTCAGAAGGATAAAATATTCCTCACTTTCACGTTGAAAAGTGAAAATCCCAATCTTTTTCTATTCAAGCTTTACTGTCGGGATGTCAGAGTTGTAGGATATGAAACCATAAAATTGGAACCAGTATCAATTTTTATGCATTTTTGCAGTTACCTCGCTCATGGAGACAGCGAGATGACGACAGCAAATTTTTTTCGAGTGGGTTCCAGTACAATGTACGACATTATCTCCGAAGTATGCCCGCTGATTTGGGAACTCTTATCACAGGTATACTTGCGTTGGAAGTCTCCCGAAGAATGGAAAATTGTTGCTCAAGGCTTCAGAGTCAGATGGGATTTTCCAAATTGTGTCGGAGCTCTAGATGGAAAGGAGATTCGGATTAAAGCTCCCCCTCATTCAGGCAGCCTTTACTTCAATTATAAGAAGCACAATTTCGTCATCACTGAGGAATTGCCCCTAAATGCCTGGCACAGGCGTTACGGTATTCCTGTCAGAGCTGCCGAAAATAGAAGAGACCAAGGCGAAGAGCATCTCTACGATGACAACCTTCCTAATAACTTCTTTCAAATACGCGAGACGTTGGCGGATTACTTCACCTCGCCAGAGGGTGAACTTCGTCAGTAGAACATTCTGATGTCCTGATCAAGAAAAATAACAACTGCAGTTTTTGTCAAAAATGTGTTATTCATATCGTTAGATTTATTATGGAAAAACGAATTTAAGTAGGCTAGCCATAATTAACCCTTGTAATTAAATCTCGAGATAATTATGTCTTGTTTAACATATCTACAGCGATTTTCGAGAATTCCTGAAGAAGAAGCAATACCTTACCGTCGAAAATTGTTGGTACGATCATTACGAGTGGTACTAAAAATCGGGATTATTTCATAAACAGGCATGAATTTTAAAAGTATTTCAGCTTTTTATTATCAAATTTTTTATAACAAAAATGCTTAAAATATTAAACGTAAAATATATGCGAATTGAAAATTAATATCGAAGGGAGGGATTCTGGTTTTTGCTAATTTCTCATTAAGTATCTTAACTAAATTTCCACTTAAGATATAACATAAAAGTTACTCGAATTATCCTTCTACTCCACGTTTTAAAAGACTCAACGTTCAGATTTTAAGTCTCGATAGCTTTCATCTTACGTATATATCATATTTCTCGTAAAGCAAAAAATTTCCCATCAGGGATAGAAAAAAAATTTTCAATTTCATTTTTTGAGGAAAAAATTGTTGATATTTTTGGATAAGAAATCAAAACAATCCAATTAGGAGTTTTAAGGGTAGAAAATAGGGATTTATATTTTTTATGGAGCCCGCACTAGTATGTAAAATTAAAAATGACCACTAATTTTTAAAAATATCAAAAAATTATTTTTATGACTTTTCACCATTTTTTTAGATTTTTCTCGAGAACGGTTGTTTCATTGAACAAAATTAATAGAAAAAACAACACAATGCATTTTTCTCAATAAAGCTTCCAAATGTTCAAGAATTTTTTGGAGTGCATCAAATGCTTGTATTCTGTTAATATAGAGTTACTAATATTCAAAAATTAACATCAGTAGCAGTATGCAAAAATAATTCTACTTGAAATTCGACTTTAGGACTTTATTCGGTCAAATGTTGAGTTTCCGAAACCAAACAAAGCTGCTGAGATAGAATTCTTCGAGTCAGTCCGAAATTTGACTTCTCGATTCGATATTCGACACGCGGCTGGCTCGGGCTCGGATCGAATTGAAAAATTTGGTCTCAGCTTGGATCGAAAGGTGATGGAAAGTTTGACCTTCGAACATGCCTTGGCTTAAAATGAATCGTACGTACGTTAACATATATAAAATACAATGACCTAATTTTATTTTGTATATATATCAACCTAAAATGTTAATAAATATTACAACACTACTGATTGTCTTTAAGTAGAACTAATAAGAAGAAATACACTGATTTGTGTTTCTTCTATTTATGATTATGATAAAACTAAATTGCACGATCAATGAGTTTTTTCAGCTCAAAGTAGCACTTGGTACGTTTTTTCTCGGGAATTTTTTCCCACGCGTCCCTCAGGACTAGTAAACGGTCGTTAGTCATTTCGTCATTAATTGGCTCTACTTGCAGCTCATTCGAAATTTCTCCAGGATCAGTTGCTGCCCCAGCTTCTTCAGTTGCCTCGTCTTCACTTTCCACGGGAAAGTGTGAAAATATGTCATCTGAAATGACATGTTCAGATTATTATTGATTCTGACGATTTCTTATATCTACAATTTTTTAAAAAAACTTGGAAACTGAGTTTTTGAATTTTCCAACGAGTGGACAGAAAGGTCACACATAGTGACATTTCCGGATTATCACAATAAAACAAATAAAATCAGCAGAATAAACAATTAAATGGTTGCAATTATAATTTGGCGTTCAATTTTTTTATAAATGTTATATTTTTCATATTTAAAAATCTTATTTTTCAGCGAACGCTGAATAAAAAAAAAAAATATTGAAATATAAAATTTATAAAAAATTTCAGCGTAGAATTATCATTGCAATAATTTAAATGTTTATTTTTCTACTTGTATTTATTTTATGGTGATATTAAGGAAATTACAGTATGTGCTCACTTTAAGGTCACTCAACTCATAAGCCGTAAATTTTATAAAACAAAACAGAAAAAATTTGAAGATTTTATCGGGCCTAGAATACAAACATTTGTCATTTCATTACAATAATGAATGGTCTGAAATAGCCTCTGAAATTTTTTTTTCCTGGAATATTTACATGATTTCTTTTGCAATATAAGGAAGATATTCTCAATAAGGAATACATTAAAAATATTTATACACAAAATATTCACATTCTTTATACTTTGATAAGATTCCTATAGTACTTTAAAATGTATTTTTACTTATCATTTACCTGGAAATGATGTGAACTAGTTTTAATAGGGGTGTTTATCACTTAATAGGTGACTTTAGCCAACTTACATAAGTACCCGCGAAATTGGAACTCAAATGAAGCACCCTAATAGCACGGAACGTTCCTGGGACGTTCCCGGAACGTGTAAAATGTCCGCCGCTTGGGAACGTTCCACTGGAACGGTCCAAACATAAATTAACGTTATTGTAATTATTATCAATAAATATCGCGTAAACCGTAAGTGATAGGTCAAAATCGATGTAAGTTTATGATACGGATATCATATTATAGTGCAGTGTATGCGGTACTCAAAACTCAAAAATGACATCCATTTTTACCTATCTCTTACGGTTTACGACATAATTGTTGTTAAAAATAACAATGGTGGAAAGTTCCCCTCAGGTCCCAGTGGAACGTTCCTGGAACGTTTCCAAGGGGCGGACATTTTACACGTTCCGGGAATGTTCCGCTGGAACGTTCCCGGAACGTTCCGTGCTATTAGGGCAAAGTTCCCCTGCTTAAAATGTCGGATAGGACGCGGTTAGAAGCCGGTTAGAGGTGGGTTGTAAACGGCCCCAACCGCGCCGTAACCGATTTTTGTCTCCGGGTTATAACCGACACCTAAGCAGGCTCTATCTGGCATTATACAATATTCGTATCCGGTTTCTAGCTGGTTTGTAACTGGATCCACAAAATACTTCCACCCGGTTCTTATCCGGCCCTAACCGGCTTGTACCTGATTTTTATCTCCAGTTTATATCCGACACCTAACCGGGCTCTATCCGGCAACATGTACTGTTCGTAACCGACTCCTATACGGTTTTTAACTGGGTCCACAAAATACTTCTATCCGCTACTTATCCGGTCCAAATCGCGCCGAAACCGGTTTTTGTCTCCGGGTTATAAGCGACACCTAACCGGACTCTATCTGGCATCATGTAATATTCGTATCCGGTTTCTACCGGGTTTGTGACTCGATCCACAAAATACTTCTAACCGGTTCTTATAAGGTCTTAACTGGCCCGTACCCGATTTTAGCCTCCGGTTTATACACGAAAAAAATTTGTACTCAAGGAATTATAGAATTAGTTACGATGTGAAGGATATGAGCAAAAATCCGTGATAATTACAGACCTATGTTTTTGTAAATTCTACAGAACTTCTTCTATGAGAATTAAATATAATTCAAGAAGAATTCTGAAACGAGAAACAAAACCCCTCTCAAATCAAAAACACGGCAGAATTCTGTAATTTCTACATCACCGCGCTGTCGTTTCCAACACGAAAAAAAATTCCGATTTATAGAGGGGCTTCTATATTTAGCTTACTTATTTGTATATCAGAAAGACGGAAGGACGGACGGAGGACACACGAGCGACACATTCTTAACTTATTATAACGGACCCAAACATAATTATATAGCCTAACCTAAAATTTATATATAATGCACGCAACGCACTTCCCTAACGCAGAATATCGCACGCTGAGGGTATCGGTCGAAATGGTCCTTATATACTAATCAAGAAAATTCTTACAGCTTGTGAGAAACGACCAGTGCCGGGCTGGATATTTAATTTCAGGTTCCAAATTTCCGGATAGAAACCGGTTATAACCAGTTAGAAAGCTTCCAGTGTCGAGTGCTGTGTAGGAATCTGTTAGGAACCAGTTACAAATGAATTTCGGTCTTTGCCAACATTTCATTTCAGGTTCCAATTTTTGGATAGAAACCGGTTAGGACAGGTTAGAATGATTCCTGTGTTAAGTGCCGTGTAGAAAACGGTTAAAAAACGGTTAGAACCCAATTTCGGTGTTTACCAATATTTAATATCAGGTTCTAATTTGCCGGATAGAAATCGGTTAGGACCGGTGAGAACGTTTCCTGTGCAGTGTTCCCAATTCGGCTCCCCCACCGCCCTGCGCATGCGTCGCACCAGCAGACTCATTGGATGTTGATCGCGCGCTTATTTGAAATGATTAACTATGCAAATCAATTTTTCACAATATATAATAATCATAAAGTACAAAAAAAATATTATGAATGATTGAAAATTCACATTGGTGAAAAAAGGCATTCCTTCCTTCAAATTTGAAATCAATCATTTATTTTTGAAAAGTACAATAAAATAATTATTTCACCTTGCACTCGAAAAGACTATTTTTTGATCTGAAAATTAATCGTTATTATTTCCACAATGATGATTCATTATAAAAAACTGCTTCACGCTTGTGATAGTTTAAAAAAGCGCGTTATATACAGACAATGAGACTGCCGATGCAACGCATGCGCATTGAAGTTGGGGAGCCGAATTGGGAGCACTGTTCCTGTGTCGAGTGCCGTGTAGGAATTGGTTAGGAACCAGTTAGAAATGAATTTCAGTCTTCGCCAATATTTAATTTTCTGTTCCAATTTTTTGATAGAAACTGGTTAGGACAGGTTAGAATGATTCCTGTGTCGAGTGCCGTATAAGAATGGCTTACGAACCGGTTAGAAACGAATTTTAGTGTTCACCAATATCTAATATCAGGTTTTAATTTGCCGGATAGAAACCGGTTATGACCGGTTAGAAAGATTCCTGCTTCGAGTGCCGTATAGGAATCGGTTATGAACCGGTTAGAAACGAATTTCGGTGTTTACCAATACTTAATATCAGGTTCTAATTTGCCGGATAGAAACCGGTTTGGACCAGTTACAAAGTTTCCAGTGTCGAGTACTGTGTAGGAATCTGCTAGGAACTACTTAGAAATAAACTTTGTTCTGCCAATATTCAATTTTGGTTCCATTTGTCGGACAGAAACCGGTTAAGACCGGTCAGAATGTTTCCTATGTCGCGTGCCGTGTAGGAAACGGTTAGGAGCCAGTTAAAAATGAATTTTGGTCTTTGCTAACATTTGACATCAGGTTTTAATTTTTGGATATAAACTGGTTAGGACCGGTTAGAATGATTCCTGTGTTGATTGCCGTGTAGAAATCGGTTAAAAACCGGGTAAACGAATTTCAGTGTTTACCAATATTTAATATCAGGTTCTAATTTGCCGGATAGAAACCGGTTAGAATGATTCCTTTGTTGAGTGCCGTGTATCGGTTAAGAACCGGTTAGAAACGAATTTCAGTGTTCACCAATATTTAATATCAGGTTCTAATTTGTCTGATAGAAACCGGTTAGGACCATTTAGAAAGTTTCCAGTGTCGAGCGCCGTGTAGGAATCGGTTAGGAACCGGTTAGAAACTAATTTCAGTGTGCCAATATTTAGTCTCAGGCTCTAATTTGCCTCATAGAAGCCAATTAGGACCGGTTAGAAAGTTTATAGTGTCAAGTGCCGTGCAGGAATCGGTTAGGAACCAGTTAGAAACGAACCTTGATCTCTGCCAATATTGAATTTCTGGTTCCATTTGCCGGATAGGGATACCTGTTAGGATCCGGGTACGTTCCAGAAATTTAAATTGAGACCGGAAAGAAATAGGTTAGAACCGGGTGAAAACCGAATTGGTTTCTAACCGTTTTCTATCCAGTTTCTTGTGTTATCTAACCGGTATTTTAAGCAGGGTCTTCAAAGAAAATGATAAAAAATGAGTGGAACAAAATATGAAACATTGACTGTAGCTAATGAAAAGTTTATATACCAAGTCGGAAAGCATTATTGAAATGAAAACAGAAAGATTTGGTAGAGAATTAAATTTTCAACTGTTTTGAATGACAGTAAAAAATGTACCTTACCTACTTTTGGTCAAAACTTACCTCTCTAACATGTCTTGCTTTTTCCTTTTCAGTAATAATTTCCGACTTAGTAGTTCATAATATTTGCATTGAGTTACAGTCCACGTCTTAGATTTTGCTTCACTCATTTTCTATAATTTTCTTTACAACCCTTTATACTTTGCTTAATTTGAGTTTGAATTTCGCGGACACTGACGTAAGTTCGCTAGCGCCTCCTAGTGAGCGGTAAACTCTCTTAATAAGGTCGATATTGGTGTAATTATGGGATTTTATAAGTTTGGCTTATATGAAATGATAAGTAAAATACATTTTAAAGTAATATGTGAATATTTCAACTTTAAAAGATGTGTATTTTTGGTCAATTTCAAAATTCAAGCTTTTTCTGTCACCCGGTATAAATATTTCAAATGTATTGCAAATCGAGAATATTCTATTTATATTGTGGAAGAAATCCTGTGCATATATTATTCCAAGGAAAAAATGTTTTAGGGCCATTTGAGACCATTAGTTGTAAGGTAGGGTTACCATCTGGGTCGGGTGAAAAACCAGGACGCTCAAAAATTTTCAAGCTATCCCTAAAAAACTAAAGTATAGGAAATGGTATAAATAATGTATTATTGTAATTATATTGTCATTTAATAATTTAATTATCTATTTAATAATATAAGTATAATTTTTTATTATTAAACTTATAACTTATTGTATTTATATGTAGAAAATAAAAATATAAAATATTTGCTGTCAAAAATCTTGGTTTCGTAAAAAACCAGGACATTTTGCCTATTTTCAAGAAAAAACCAGGACACCAGGACAGACCTCGAAAAAAGAGGACATTTCCTGAAAAACCAGGACGGATGGTAGCCCTATGTAAGGAAATTACAACTTTTGGTATTCTAAGCCCGATAACATCTTCAAAAAATTGTTTACCTTATTAAATTTACAGCGTATTTATCAATAGACAAAAAATACTCTTTAAGGATGATAGAATTCGCGAGCCTTAAATTAGTATTTTTGAAAAATTGAAAACTGAGAAAATTTAATTTTTCAGACTGAAACGGCCTGGCAGAACCTCTGAACAATTTTTTAAAGATAAAAGAAAATTTATGACATTATTTTTTTACCAAAAGAAAGAAATTGAATGTGCAGTCTCAATCACCTTAAACCAAACAGTTGTTTAAATCGGTTTTTTACAGACAGTATCTTGGAAACTTAAATATAAAAAAAAGATATCAAAGAAATATGCTATTATTTTCTTTTTTTCGAACAAAAATTTTTCCAGTCAAAAATGTCACGCATTTGGTTCGTAAGGTGCGGTTGAACGAACCAACGACGACTTGAATTTTTCCTTTTACAAACTTCCACATATTTCACATGTAGCTGGAGAAGACACATCCACTGAAACGCAATCATTAATATTGCAAAACACTCGAGCATTTTTAAATGATAACAAAATGCTCGATCTTAACCGGCACCCGGTTGTTATGACAGACTGATCAAAACATTATCGGCCATTTTAATTTTCAAATATCGGAAATCGGAACGACGGAACACGTGAAGCGCCACAAAAATTCTCGAAGTTGGCAACAGATGCGCGCGCAGTTCGTCGATGCTGCATCAACGTTGCGTCGATGCTGCGTCGACTTATCAAATCCTATTGTGGAGAGACCTTCAGAAGGACGCGTTAAAAAGTCGACAGTCCATGTGCCGTCGACAAGAGTGTGTTCATAAACAAGTTCAGTTCGTATAATATCTCCTCCGTTCGCTTTTCCAGTAGGTTGTGACTCTCGGGTGTAACTTCACACGTCAACGAGATACAAAAATTGCAGAAAATATTTTCCACAATCAACCAAATTTGACAACATTCTCACGAATTCTGTAAACTCCCTTGAATTTTGTAGAATTTTCGAGAACTCAGTGGAATTCTCCTGAATTCTGAAGAATTCTCTTGAATTCAGCATAATTTTCTTAAAATCAGCAAAATTATCTCTAACTCCGTAGAATTCTTCTGATTTCAGCAGAATTCTTTTGAATTCAGTGGAATTCTCTTGAATTTTGTATCATTCTCATGAATTCAGTATAATTCCCTTGAATTCAGTAGCACTCTTTTAAGTTTGGCAGAAATCTCTTCAATTCAGCAAAATTCTCTAACGTTCGGCAGAATTCTCTTGAGATCAACATCATTCTCTTGAATAATGTAGAATTCTCCTGAAATCAGTACAATTTCCTTGAATTTATCATAATTCTCTGGAATTCTGTAAAAATATCTCGCAAATTCAGTAGAATTCTCTTGAATTATATTTGTTTAATTCTCTTAAATTCAGTAAAATTCTCCTAGGTTTGGCAGAATTCTCTTGAATTTAGTCAAATTATCCTGTTTTCTTTCGTATTTAGCAGAATATTCTTGAAATCAGCAAAATTCTTTCGAATTCAAAAGAATTCTCTAGAGTTAGGCAGAATTCCCTCGAATAATTCTGTGAAATTCTGTATAAATATCTCGTGAATACCGTAGAATTCTCTTTATTTATGCATTCTCTTAAAATCTCTATAATTCTCTTGAAGTCTGTAGAATTCTCTTCAATTCAGTAGCATTCTCTTACGTTTGGCAGAATTCTCGTGAGTTGAACAGAATTCTCTTGAGATCGGCAGAATTCTCGTGCAGAATTCCCTTGAACACTTTTGAACTCATTAAAAATGTTTAAAAAGTTCTAAATTCATTAGAAATCAGCTTTGATTTTGTTGTTAATTCATTAGTCTTTCCAATTTTGATTGTTGTGAACGTTATAAGAAAAGTCAATGAAATTCCATTGAAAAAATGTGACACGCAAGAGTCATAATGAAATGCTTGATGATTTCAGTGCAGTACGGAAATCAAGAGAGCTCTACTCAGTTCAAGAGAATTCTACAGATTGCACGAGAATTCTGTCGATCTCAAGAGAATTCTACTGAATTTACGAGATATTTTTACAGAATTCCAGAGAATTATGATAAATTCAAGGAAATTCTACTGAATTCAGGAGAATTCTACATTATTCAAGAGAATGATGTTGATCTCAAGAGAATTCTGCCGAACGTTAAAGAATTCTGCTGAATTGAAGAGATTTCTGCCAAATTTAAAAGAGTGCTACTGAATTCAAGAGAATTTTACATAATTCAAGAGAATTATACTGAATTCATGAGAATGATACAAAATTCAAGAGAATTCCACTGAATTCAAAAGAATTCTTCAGAATTCAGGAGAATTCCACTGAGTTCTCGAAAATTCTACAAAATTCATGAGAATGTTGTCTAATTTGGTTGATTGTGGAATAGTATATTGCGTGACGAGGGTCGAAAGGCAACGATTTCACGAGCGTGAAGTTAGCTGCCCGAGCGAAGCGAGGGCTGATATCACACGAGTGAAGTCGTTGCCTCGGCTCGAGTCATGCATACAATTTTTCATCATATCGATAATCGAAAATTCGACTTAGGACTGTGGAGCGGGTCGAAAATCGAATTTTCGATTAAGGTATGATGAAAAATATTTTTTGCAATTTTTGTATCTCGTTGACGTGTGAAGTTACATCCGAGAGTCACGACCTACTGGAAAAGCGAACGGAGGAGAAATTATACGAACTGAACTTGTTTATTCACACACTCTTGTCGACGGCACATGGACTGTCGACCTTCTAACGCGTGCTTCTGATTGGTTGATCTTTAATTGTTAATTACTCGGTAATTATTAACTTTAGCACAAATTTTTTATAATTATTTTCGACGCCATTTTTTTGTTAGAATTCAAAAATACAAAAATATTTTTTGAGTACTGGGACATCCTGTATACATAACACAATACTCAAATATCTGAATAGGAATGTTCTAATTTCTTCAAGAAAGAAAGGGATAGAGGTATGCGTAGGAGAATTCTCGACCGCGAGTGGGAGATTGTTCATGAGAGAGAGAGAGAGAGATATGCGTGCAGGAAAAATTCGACTTCCTCTCCCACCTCTCTCGTGAGATGAGGAAAGTTCTCGACCGCGAGTGGGAGATTGTTCGAGAGGGAGAGAGATACGCGTGCAGGAAAAATTCTACTGCCTCTCCCACCTCTCTGGTGAGATGAGGAAAGTTCTCGATCGTGAGTGGGAGATTGCTCGAGAGAGCGGGAAGGAGAGATATGCGTGCAGGACAAATTCGACTGCCTCTCCCACCTCGCTCTCCCCGGTAAGAAGGCCCGCATCCAAAGGTATTAAAAATTGCAACACCTAGGAATGCCGCTTCCGTCCTGCTTTCTTGAATTCCAGATAAGGTAGCAAAACTATTTAGATTCCAATCCCCTTCAAAGCCATTTGGAGCTGTCAAACGTAACCTGAGATAAATTAAAAACACGATTTCCGTCTAACGCATTAGAAAACGCTTAAAAAGCATAAACTTGGCAAAATATAGTAGGATTGTGCATAAAAATACATCACTTTAACATAAAACTCTCGCTTTCTTCAAATCTGATCAATCAAAAATATATAAAATAATAATAAAAAAGTTTAAAAACTTAGCTTCCATCACAGCTACCTGTGTAGTAAACAATCTTGACAACATAAAATGACTAATACTGTATTTTCAAATGTTTTTAACCTCATTATTATTCGAAAAACAGTAAATAAGCACAGCGAAATGTGCAAATTTAAAAGGGATAAAAAATGTTCTATATTATGGTCAATTTGGGGTATCCAAAGGTGTTCAGAAAAACATTGTCACCACTGAGTACAGAAAAGGATTCAGTTTAAGAGATAACTTCTACTGCTATGGGGATTTAAAACACGAGGACAAAAACGGCACCGAAAAGGACTCAAGAATTGTCAGGTTACCATTGAACAGGAAACTTCCGAACACCTTCCAATGCAAGCCCTCCCACCGGTCACATCCTTTGTTCGTTATGAGAGACCAAGATATCGTGTTCGCTATTAACTGCTACTTAGATGGCGAAGACTGCCGTCGACTTACACTTGGTGACTCTTTGTCTCTGCTTTTGATGTCGGCTGGCCTTTGTCTGCTCTTCACAACACGATCACCTCCCTGTAGTTTCCGAATCTGGTAAATTGTCCTGTGGCTGGTTCCATGGCGACGTCCGGGCAGGCTCGTAGTTGTATGACCGGAAACGCAACGTTGAGGGCGTCTACTGCGTGGGCTCTTGGCTTCAGGCTCGGGTCGCCATCCTCGGAAGTACCAGGAGTCGTCTGCGAAGATGCGGCAAGCTGGTGTCAGGCTCTGCGTGGAGTATCCGGCTCGAAGGACCAATGTATTCTTTCGGCGTGGAAGGAGGGGATGCCGGGAGATCACTGAGACACTAGTCGTTGAAAATCCACTGCACTATGTTACACAAGCACTGTACGCCCGTACGTCCGATCGGAGTGAAGCACGATGAGAGACTGACTGAGGTGACGCGCGGCAGCCGATTGGAGGGAGCTTGGCGGCCCTCAAGTGGCGCCCTGTACTGGAGACGAGCCGACGCTGAACACGTACAATACGTGCTAAACGACCTGGTGCACGTTCCGGTTCACCCTGATCGTCGACTCACCATTGGTAGTTATTTTGGCGGTTGAAAAAATTTAAATTCTAAAAAAGTTCTCGTAGATGACGCCTTGAACGACCTGGTGCACGTTCCGACTGCGCATCTACATTTTATAGAACAGAAGTCTATAGATCTTATATTGAAGTAGTTCACAAACACTCAGTACTTCGAATCGAATTCCTATGAGATTTTTCAACATCTTTTCAAGAATTTTCCTATACATTTGACTGAATTGAGGTATTTACACCTTATAATGATGTGATCACAAACTTTCAATACCTCAATTGTGATTTGTACAAAAATTTTCAGCATTTTTCCATGAATTTCTCTATATATTTTATTAAACTTTTCTAAATCAGAGTTCAATATAAGGTTTACAGAACTCTTACAGAGTTATTCCAGATTTGTTCTACATTAAATCCTGAAAGTTATACAGTATACCATTAAGCCATTTCCCTTTCAGGGTAGGCGTGACACTACCCGATTTGGGTAGTGTTTCTAGGTGGATAGTTTCTTGTATCAAATAACTACAAGTTGGGCTCACCGCACCCACGATGTGCCAACAGCACGCAGTATTCTAGAATGGTCACCCATCCAAGTACTAACCGCGCCCAACGCTGCTTAACTTCAGTGATATGACGAGAACTGGGTTTTTCAGCGTGGTTTGGCCGTTGGCCAAATACGAGAATATACAGAATATAGAAAAATTGTTCCAGGTTCGTTCTTATCCCCGACTCTTGAAATAGTTCAAGAAAGTTTAATGAACTTTTTTTCCGTGAACAGTTTAAAGATTTATGGTTGAAACATATAAATCCACGCTATGCAGCCACGGCCTTCTTTTAAAATTAAAATTGAAAAGTTTTTTTATAAATAAATCCTGTTATGTTGAATTATTTCAGTTTGAAACCGTTTAAAATAAAAATTGGTCAATTATTATGTATACATCAAAACTCAACACTTTCACTTACAAATTAAAAATGTTTAAAATAAAATAATTGAAATTTTCAAAGTTGAAATTTTAGCGATTCAAGGCTTTCTATTTTTGAAAATTCAGTTTCAAGTTGTTTATTTTTGAATATATGATTTATAATTGCTAATTTCTAATGGACAGACAGATATTGCTAAATATTAAAAAATTGTTCTTTTTTTTTTAATAAAAAAGTTCAAATTGAATGTGTTAAAAATGGAATATTTTTGACTACGAAAATTTGTATTAGGATTTGGAATTCAATAAACGCATTTACCTATGAGCATATAAAATAAAAATGATTCAAAAATTGAAAATAGTTTATAAAGTTTCAATCGGACGTTTAAATTTGTTAAACTACTGGGACTTTTGAATCGAAAAAGGTTAATTTTCATCCTTAAACTCTGTAAATTGTTTAATTTTGAACAGATTCAGAATCGTATTATAAAATCTGTTAT
The DNA here is from genome assembly GCA_932195095.1 of Andricus curvator. Lineage (NCBI taxonomy): Eukaryota > Metazoa > Arthropoda > Insecta > Hymenoptera > Cynipidae > Andricus > Andricus curvator. The sequence continues at coordinate 8,058 of CAKNYM010044812.1, read as the reverse complement.
TGTTCAATTTTTAACATTCGATTTTAAGTTTTAATTGTTTAAATTTTCCAAACTGTATAGACTTTTTTTCTAAAAATTTGTAAAATTTCTAGCAAAAAATAAACTCTCTGTCATTTCTTGGTTTTCTCATTCACCAAAAATTCCAGGTAATTTCTCGGTTTCCTGGGGGACCGGCCACCCTCAGTAACTTAAAAGTAACACCTACATTATTAGACAATCTTGAGGATAAAATCGTTTTCAAAATGTAGAACTCTTATCAGTTTTAAATACAAATTCTCCGAACGTGAATATATTTGAATAAAAGAGATTGCAAATTTCAGCACTTTAAATCAAAAAGCTTCATATTTTAGTTAAACAGTTACAAGTTTGTCATTAAAACATACGAAATGAAATAACGTCTGATCAAAGATCCGTGCATTAATGGATACTTTTTTTTATAAAAATAATACACTTTCAAACTTCGGAATTGTTCAATTTACAACGTTTCGTACTTTATACTGTCCAATATTAAATGCAAATATTGAATTAAAATTGTATTTTAAATTTTGACTGCCCTGACGTACCCACATAGCACACTTCCCAAAAAAACCTGGTCTTTTCTTAGGACTTGGTCCAAGTGGCTGGGAGAAAAAACCAGGTCTGCCCTAGGTTTAGAACTATACTTAAACCCAGGTTAAAACATAGGTTTTTGTCCGCCGCGATTTTTTGGTTTAAAAAAAAGTAAATTAATGCGACAAATTTTTGACAAAGAATTCAATTTTTTTAATGAAAGTAGCTCTAACTCATAGAAATCGATTTTATTAAAATTTTTATTAAAAAAGTGGTAGACCTAGACATTTTATCTGATACATTTTTAATTTTTTTGGGGGGGAATTTTGAAACATTAGTGAAGAACGATTAAATTTTCTTAATAATTCATCCACATTCCTCACTCAAGAGCATGTCGCTACGAAAAAAAAATTATTTATTTTCGTTAAGTCCGAAAACGTTAATTAACGTCTCGAACATCAAAAAGTTATGGCGATCGGCAAGCCGCGGCCGCCTCGCAAATTAATTCGAGGTTCGACGTTGAAGCATTCTTATATCCTTGGCGATTAATCTTAGTTGCACCGACCAAATGGGGAATTAATGTTCTTAATGGGCCTGCGCGGCTGAAGGGGCATTAGTAAAGGGAAATTTAAATTAGTATCCAGACAACTTTCGAAAGACTATTTAGATTAGGGAGCATTCACATATTATGTAACATTATTTTCGACCTTTTTTGCCCCCCCCCCCCCCCACATGTAACAGACAAATGTTAAGTAACATTTTTGGTATCATGTTTAAAACATAATAGACGTTTTCTAAATAAAAAAAGGTTTTGTAAGATGAAGTATTGTCTAGAAATAAATAAAACAATATTTTGATGTAACACTGAATGCTTTTTCAATATTTTTTTTAGTCATAAAAATATTGAAGTTACTCAATGTAAGTACTAATTGAAATTCACCAATTCAAAACTTTTTTTCAATACCACAAAGAATATAAAATTATATTAATAATAACACAATATACAAATTTCAAATAAGTATTTGTTAAAAGTTTGTTTTCAAATTTAAATAAATATAATTTTGATAAGATTCTTGAGAAAATTAAAAAAGATTTTTAAATATTTCAGATTTTTCAAAAAATAATCTAGAAGATTTTAAAGAACTTTTTTTATTTTATAGGATTTTACAAAATATTAGGAAAAATTCGAGTCTTTTTAACAGATGTTTAGGACCTTTAGAAGTTTGGAAGAAATCAAGAAATATTTGATAAAATTTCGGAAATGTTTACAAGTATTTAAATATTTCTAGTCTATTTAAAATGTCCTAAATTCCTAAAAATATTTTTAACTGCCTCGTATTTTTCTTAAAATTTTGAAATTCTTTTTGAATCTCTTCAATTCTTCTAAATATTTCTTGAATTTACTCCATTTTTTTATCTTACCAAATTGAATCATTTTGCTTTAAAATCGTCTACACTCTTTTCCCAAATTTGAGGAAATCGTTTGATATGTTTAAAAACCTTCTTTCATTTTCTCTTAAAGTTCATTTTTCAAAATGAAAAATCCTTTAAAATTTTCACACTAGTCTTAAGAAAATTCTTTTTTTAATCTTTTTAGACCTTCTCGACCTTCTAATCCTAAAAAATATTCAAATTTTATTCTGATTTTTTTTAAATTCTGCTAAATAAAAAAAATGCCTATAAATCTATCAGGTTCTTCCTTGACAATTTTTGAAATCTTTTACAATGTTTTGAAATCTTCCTAGGTACCAAAATTTTTTTTTAAACAATCTACAAATTTTAATTATTTTTTAATCGCTTCAAATCTTCTGAATATCTTTTATTCTTACTCAATTTTTTCTAAAATTACGTAATATGACAAAATTGCAAACTTTTGCTTTGAAATCTTGTATACAGTCTTTTTACAAATTTTAGAAAATAATACAAAAAATGTTGTAATTTTTTTCTCAGATTTCTCTTAGAATTCATTACAAGACAATCATTTAAAATTTTCCCATGAATCTTAAGAATATTTTTTTCATTCTCTTGACACCCTACCAAATTTAGTTTACCTGCAAAATTTTTAAATCCTGAAAAATTGAAAAAATTGTTTCAAAATCTTCCATATTCTTTTTCCACACATTTTGAAATCTTCAAAACTTAAAATTATTCGTTTAAAATAAAACCTGAACCATTCAAAATTTTTCCAGAAATCTTGAGAAAAATTTGTTCTCCTCAAATCTTTCATACTTATTAAAACGCATCTAATTTTTTTTTAATTCTTCAAAACAGTTTTTTCCCATAATTTAATTTTTCTTATCTCTTTGAAAATGTAAGAAAGTTCACAAATTATGGTGTAGTAGCGAAATGTTGAGAACAGAATCCTTTCCCATTATAAAACAATCATTTACAATTTAAATTTTGTCTTCTATCAATAATGTTTAGAAAATAAGAAACATTTAGAAATAAATTTTATGATGCAGTAAAATTATTTATTTAGAAATTTTGATATACAAAGTTGATAGTGCAGAAAATTCATAAATTAAAAATGTTACGTAATCAAGTAAAAATACCCCCCCCCACATGACAGACCGTAACGAAACACGAACCCCCACCCCCTTCTCAATGATACGTAATATCCTGCTGTAAGTAAAAGGATACAACTCTCATCACTTCCAATCACTTTCTATTTCAAAGATAGAAAGAGATAAGGAAAATAAATCTCAGCTTATCTACAGTCTATCCACCTGTATCCCCTTCTATCCCCTGTCTATCAACATTTATCTCTTCCTTTCTCTTGCCTATACCGTTAAATTCACATCATATCTTTTCCTATCACTTCCTCAATCCACCTCTATATTCTTCTATCTCTCAGCTGTCCACATGTATAGTCTTCTATCTCTTGTCTATCCACCTCTATCTTTTTCAATCTCCTTGACAATATAATCACTAACCTATCTCTTTCAATGTCCCCTATTTTATCCCAGCCTATCTCTCATCTATTCACCACTATCTTTTCCAATCTCTCTAACAATGTAATCATTCACTTATCTCTTTCAATCTCTACTATTCTATCTCAAACTATCTCTAGTCTGCCCGCCCCTATCTTTTTTAACCTCCATGTCAATATAACCACTAACATATCTCTTTCAATCTCCCCTATTTTATCCCAGCCTTTCTCTCAGCTATCCACCTCTATTTTTTTCAATGCCTCCGTCAATGTAATCACTCACCTATCCTTTTCAATATCTCTCATTCTATCACAGCCTTTCTTTTGTCTATTCACATGCATCTTCTTCAATCTCACTGTTGATGTAATCATTCACCTATATCCTTGAATCTCTCCTATTCTGTCCCAACCTTTCTCTTGCTTATGCACCTGTATCTTTTTCAATCTCTCTGTAGATGTAATCATTCTCTTATCGCTATCAATCTCTCTTATTCTATCCCAGCCTATGTCTCATCTCTCCACGTCTATCTCTTTCAATCTCCTTGTCAATATAATCACTAATCTATCTCTTTCAATGTCCCCTATTTTATCCCAGACTATCTCGCCTATCCGCCTCTATCTTTTTCAATCTCTCTGTCAATGTATGTATACCACTCACCTATCTCTTTCAATCTCTCCAATTCTATCCCAGCCTTTCTCTTATCTATTCATCTGTATCTTTTTCAATCTCTCCGTCGATGTAATCACTCACCTATCTCTTTCAATCTCTCCCATTCTGTCCCAACCTTTCTCTTGTCCATTCACCTGTATCTTTTTCCAGCTATCTGTAGATGTAATCACTCACCTATCTCTTTCAATCTCTGTAATTCTATCCCAACTTATCTCTCGTCTATCCATCTCTATCTTTTTCAATCTGTCTGCCAGTGTAACCACTCACCTATCTCTTTCAGTCTCTCCAATTCTATCCCAGCCTTTCTGTTATAATATTCACCTGTATCTTTTTCAATCTCTCTGTCGATGTGATCACTCACCTATCTCCTTGAATCTCTCCTATTCTGTCCCAACCTTTCTTTTGTTTATTCAACTGTATCTTTTTCAATCTCTCTGTAGATGTAATCATTCTCTTATCGCTATCAATCTCTCTTATTCTATCCCAGCCTATCTCTCGTCTGTCCAAACCTATCTCTTTCTATCTCCTTGTCAATATAATTACTAACCTATCTCTTTCAATGTCCCCTATTTTATTCCAGAATATCTCGCATATTTGCCTCTATCTTTTTCAATCTCTCTGTCAATGTAACCACTCACTTATCTCTTTCAATCTCTCCAATTCTATCCCAGCCTTTCTCTTATCTATTCATCTGTATCTTTTTCAATCTCTCCGTCGATGTAATCACTCACCTATCTCTTTCAATCTCTCCCATTCTGTCCCAACCTTTCTCTTGTCCATTTACCTGTATCTTTTTCCAGCTCTCTGTAGATGTAATCACTCACTTATCTCTTTCAATCTCTGCAATTCTATCCCAACTTATCTTTCGTCTATCCACCTCTATCTTTTTCAATCTCTCTGCCAATGTAACCACTCACCTATCTCTTTCAGTCTCTCCAATTCTATCCCAGCCTTTCTGTTATCTATTCATCTGTTTCTTTTATAATCTCTCTGTGGATGTGATCACTCACCTATCTCTTTCAATCTCTTCCATTCTGTCCCAACCTATCTCTTGTTTATATATGTGTATATATGGCGAATATATAGCATTGTTTATCTAAATTTAATTTTGTGACAATAAATACTGATAAAGCTTGGTGTAGATGTGATGTAAGAAATTGATTTTTCATTTTTACATGTCTTAACTCGTCCGTAAATGTGAAATACAAAAATTTTCAGTTTATGAGCTGATCGAACAATATTTATTATTATGAGAAGTTGTAGGCTCCGGAAGCTACGATCATGGTTCTTTAAAGCAACCAATCCCGACGCAACTCTAACGTGTATGTCACCGCTTCTGCTCCTTCTGTCCTAGAAGGTAAGCAAGAGCGGGAAATTTACGCGAGATAACATCGGGCAACACTGTTCCTTGGAGTCAGGTCTCTAGCCGCAAGTGATCTTACGCGGCAGACGGGACAGTTGGAGATGAAGTTTCACCTCTGGATACTTTTTTAGAGCTACCAATCTTTGTAGAATGTTATGAGGAACAGTGTTGACGGACCAGATGAAGTGATCCCAGAAGAACAGCCTTTTGCATCCGGTTCGCGATGGAATGAGCCTGACGCTGGCAAGCCGGAATCTTGTTGAGTTGGCTAATAAATGAAGCTTTCATACCTCCAAGACAGCCGATTATGAGAACTACAAGATGGACTTTGAAGCCTTGGTAGAGCCTGCTTAGCTCGAAAAGAAGTGCTTGATATTTCGCCCGTTTTTCTTCCTCCTTTGCCGTGATATTACCATCGGCTGGTGCCGAGAATTCAATCACGTAAATGATCTTGTTCTTCAGATCTTGGAGGACAATATCAGGCTTCGTAGCACTGATACGTTGAGTGGTCGAGAATGAGAAATTCCAGTAGATCTTACACTGATCATTCTCCACAACGGACTCGAGTTCCCCCTGGGCGTATGGCAAGACGGGCAATAGATCAACACCATAGAAGTGCCTCTGATGGTAATATAACACTTTTAGAGCCGCATTGTGTCTCTCTATGTACCCATATCGTGCATATTTTGAGCATCCACTGAGAACATGTCTAAGTGTTTCTGGCTCTTGCTTGCACGCTCGGCAGTTGGTATCGCCTACAGGTATATTCATTATGCGCTCGCGGTAAACTAAGGTGTCTATAACGCCATCTTGACAGGCAAAAAGAAATCCCTCAGTCTCCGATTTTAATCCAGCAGACTTGAGAAACATGTTGGACAGACCCATCGAGAGCTCTTCTCTACGTATAATGCCGTAGAATTTACCATGAAGGGGCTTGTCAGCGTGTTCTCTTAGTAGACGCGTATGTTCTGCTTCCTGTACACGACTTTTGAGCACCAAAGGTGTTAGTGATGCTAGACCATGTGTAGTGTCGCTGGAATTAGATGGGAGGCCAAGCTCCTCTGCGGCCCTATCTGCGGCACGATATAGAAACGCCGCAGCGTTGACGACTTCATGTTGATGTAATAGTCGCATAAGAAAATCTGTGATATTCAGAACTGAGCAGGCTGTAGCTAGAACCGTTCTGCGATGAAGACAATCTAAGCTCAGCAAGCCTCTACCCCCTTTATCTCGAGGGAGGTATATTCGAGGTACGGAAGATCTAGGATGATGACTGCGATGGATTGTCATCATCTTGCGTGTGCTTCGGTCAAGTTGCTTCAACTCATCGACGCTCCAGTTTACTGCACCAAACGTGTAGAGCAGTATAGGAACGGCCAGCATATTGGTCGCCTGGATCTTATTCTTTCCAGAAAATTCGAAAGCCAACATTTTTCTGAGAATTTGGCGATACCTTTCTCCAAGGGCCGTTTTTAACGCACGCACATCATGGGTTTCCGCTTGCGGTATTCCAAGCTATATATGTTTCTCCAATACCAAGATGTTGAATAGTATTTCCGCCTATGAGTTGAACATCCTGATCGTGACGCGATGACGTAGTTTCTAATCTTCCTTGGCGTAGGTGGACGCACATGTATGAAAGGTGGTTGACCTTATATTCTCTTTTGTTCGGCGGGCCACATAGGTATCCAGAGCTTTTGCCTCGGAGCACAATAGATAGAGGCAAGAGGGAGATGCAGAAAAGTATCGGACTTAGAGAGTCTCCTTGGAAGACTCCCCTCTTATATGTGATATAGCTTGTAGTCACTTGTCTTTTGTCAGATGTTATGACAAATCTTGTCCGCCACAAGAGCATAAGCTCTTTTATGCATCTCACTATTTTTGGATGCACCTCCATGCACTCAATGAGCTTAATAAGTAGCTCATGATTCGTGTTATCGAATGCCTTAAGGTAGTCAATCCAATCCATGGACAGATTGCGTCGATACCTGATCAAGTCCTGGGTAATACACCTGTCTATTAACAGGTTCTCCCTGCAACCTGCCAGACCTCTCTTGCACCCACGTTGTTCAACTATTGCACTCCATACCGGCTCGGTAGATGTTAATATCCTCTCTTTGAGGATGCCAGTGAATAGCTTGTAGCTGGTGTTTAAACACGCTATGGGCCTGTAGTTCTTTGGACTTGACAAATCTCCGGTCTTAGGGATCAATACCGTGCGTCCTTCCACTAGCCACTGCGGGACGGGTTGTTCTCCGTTTAACAAAGTAGTAAATATACGAGCTAGATGTTGGTGCGTAGAAGTAAACTTCTTGCACCAAAAGCTGTTGATTTTATCTGGCCCTGGCGCTGGAAAGTTCTTAGTTCTAGCGATAACTTTCTTTACTTCTTCAGCAGTAATTAGTGGACACTCTTCCTCTGGACCTTGTGACATTTGCCTTTGGCAAAAGTTACGAAAGAGTGATATATCTGAAGTGTCTTCATTTAGCTGATAATTATTTCCATATACTTGTTCCCAGAAGACTTGAATCTCTTCTCGACTAGGCG